>JAUELG010047615.1:0-11371 GCA_031471515.1 Dendraster excentricus | reverse complement strand
TTTTACCTTTTATGTATGCTCACTCATGCATGGCATGGCGGATCAAGCTCATTTTTACGGAGACGTTAGCTAATAAGATTAGCAACATTCCTCCCAAATTATGTTGTTCAAACTTTTTTTGTTAAAAAGTTACGTTATGTTGATTAGGGGGGACTTACTTTTTTTGTTGTGTTTATTATAGTGCTATATATCCAAGACGCGGCAATACTAACGTTTATCTACACAATATTACGATCTCATACTATTTAGCACATTGTATTGATGTAAAATTTAGATCGATTACAGACCTGTGTGACCCCAACCCCCCCCCCCCCCCCCGTATACGATATTCAAAAATAGGCAATGTTGTATTCATATTGCAGAAATGGGCAAATTATGCAAATCCAAAAGGTTCATACACACAATCATACAAATGCGAGGTAATATGCAAGTCGGAGGATCCCAAGTACACGGCTCTGTTGATGTTTATTTAAACCCATTTTTGTAGTAAACATCTTATTATAAATGTGTTATCAAGTTGTATTGTGATGTTGGTTTTCAATAAAAAGATGAATAAAACAAATAATAAATAAAAAAATAAATACAAATAATCATTTTAAAAATCCCAGGTACGCTATCCAAGCATGCATCAGAGGCAAGGACTCGGTGTGATTCGACTTTAATTCCAACACGTCTCGATTTAGACATCAAAGAAGCGCATCAAAATGTAAAACAGCTTACTATAATCCCGATGCATGCATACATACGTTTACCACAGTTATTAAAGGACTGCAAAACTTTAAGCCAATTTAAAAGACTACTAAAGAAACAATTATTTGCCGATATTGGCAATTGACTGTCAAACGATCTTTCATTATATGAAAACGTCTCTTACTTGTACTTTAAAAAAAAAAATTATAGTTAGCTTTGCATTTTTGTCTAAGTTGTATTCTTATTATTTGTTAATTTATTGCTATTTTTTTTTTGTCAATAGTCTACAGTATTTGTTTTAATTAATACAATCAGGGATCATTCTTATAAGCCTTTTTGCGCTTTCTTATGATTCCCCCACTTTTGTCCTTTTTGTATGTAATCGTAACCTATATTTGACGTTTATGTATATACATTGTATATTTGTTATTTTTACAAGTGGAAATAAATTGAAATTGAAAAAAAAATACGTCACTCAGCTAGAAGATATTGCGGCAATGCATGTATAATAGTGATTTGTCACCAAGTCTCCCCATCCACGCTTTGCGCAACGGATTGTTTCACTATTGCTTACTATCACTAAAATTCATGGCATTGGATTCGCCTTGTATCTTCTTCGTGAATTTGATAATAATATATTTGTATCAATGAATACACTAGAATGTACCTTACCTAGCACATAATGCAATATAAATCAACCATAAGGTTTTCTTTATTACGAGGGGCATATGTTTCTTATCTCATCAGTCACCATACATATTATTTGCGAGCTGTAAGGATGGGAATTTTGTTATTATCTCAAGTAATAGCAAATACACGTACATGTTCAGATTAAAGGGGTAGTATAGTTTTGTTAAGGCTGAACTTTAGTAACCAAACCTGGACAGTGAAAAGAGCAATTTAAACACGAGAGGGCACTCCCTAAAAAGGCATTGGTTTCACCATTTTCATACAGAATTATGCATGTGATGTTTTATGGAAATAATAATTAAGTAGAGAGATCATCAACAACTATTTAAAAGCCATTTTTGAACATTTACAAAAGAAGTGTAAGCATCTATTTATGTATTTTTTTGAAAAAATCGTCTTAATTATTTGGCCCCTAAATAATTATTTTAAAATACATTTATTGATATTTCAGCCATTTGTGCCGATAATGACCAAATGAAGTTTATTCTACCAGTAAAATTGCATGTTCTCTCAAATTCGACACTCAGTTTGTCATTACCTCACACAAAAATTGTGACGTGCAGCGCTCTCTCTACCACAACTAAACTACCCCTTTAACGAAGACAACTTTTGGTGTATTATCACACAAAATTGTTGATGCAACATTCCAAATTGACGATGGTATAAACAAATGGCTCCCTTGGATTGATGCATTATTGACGTACGATCGTGGTTTAGGGCTAATAATGCTGCGACATGTGTACATCCCTGGCTTTGAAATGCCGCAATTTTAGCGATGTTAATATGTGTTATCGCTTCTCATTTGCTTCCCTTTTTTCTACATAATCAGTGATAATGAAGAGGACACTAATCGATGCATGGTATATCCATTGTACTTTGCGTCAAACAGTAGTATGCTTTAGATTCGACTATTCCCTCCACCAACGAGTTATGATTTTAAAAGAAGCTTCGTTTTTATTTAGAATGATACCCAATAATTATTGTTCAAGGTCAGAAGTCGGGGGCATGTTGGTCAAGGTCACACAAACAAAATTCGAGCGTTGGTGGAGGTATGCACTGCTTTAGTTCACTGCGTCTTGTTATTGCAGGTTTAAAGGGATAGTTGAGTTCTGGTAACGAGAGTAGTTTTGATTAAAATTAATTTTAGTAACCAAAACATGCACCATTACACTACAAACTAACAAACATAACTCTATCATGCTTGAAAGGAATTTAAAAGCCTGTTATCATTCAAATAGAGCATTTCAAACTCAAGATGGCGTTATCTAAAAACTCATTAGTTTAAACCATCTTAAATAAAATATTGTACATGTGACGGTTCGTAAAAAATAGTGATTAGATAGAGGGATGATCAACAATTATTTAAAAATTTATTTTGAAATTTTTTGAAAAGAGGAAGCATTTTTAACGGTTCATTTAAAAGTTTTCTAATAAATGTGGGGCCGCACATTTATTACAAATGGTTACGTTTATGGATATTTCAGAAGTTTCTGAACCGATTTTGATCAAATAAAGTTTATTATGTCATTAAATTATTATGCTCTTTCAAATTTTACACTCAGTTTTTTATTATCTCACAAACAATTATTATGTGTAGCGCCCTCTCTACCAATACTCAACTTTCCCTTTAACACGCAAAACGCAGGATTTAAGGACGGTTATTGCCACATTTGATCAGCAGTTACAGATGTCAATAATTACATAACAGTAACATGAATATGTAACTAAAGTACAAATACAATACAGTAAAAAAGATTAAATTTAAATTCCTTACAATGTTTTAGAGCTTTTATATATCATTGAATATCGATAGTTGATGTGCCGCTATACTATTATATAAATATACTATTAATGATTTTTTTTTATTGTATAGCCTTTCATATGATTTAACTGTTGCTTGGAACATGAAATTTCCACATCTCTGACGCTGGCGGACATACATACTACAGTTGGAAATTAAACCCATAATAATATACACTGAATCATTTCAACTATACGAGTATTCACAACCCCCTAATCATGCTCCCACATTCAATTTAAATTCTAAACGAAGAACCTACCTCAATAAATAGTCATCTTCCACGTGAATCATAACACCATCGGAGAACTTTCTGGTGAGATGAAAGTGAGAGGAGTTGGTACCAGTGGACTGTAATAAAGTCTCCATTGTTGCAGTTGACATTCACAGAAAGAAACGTTGATGTTTGATCAAGACTTATATGCGATTATCTGTCCACTTTGGTAAGTTTACGTGTTGAAATACGTTGGATTCATCAAATAGCCAGCTGATCGCTTCGGTCCAGCACTGTTTTGGTTTTGCTTTCTTTTTGTGTATGGCAGCAAGTGGAACACTATGATAATAGCCATACATGAGTTTAGAAACGTTTGTATCCCTCACACCCTGATGTATACTAATTCGCTGCTCTATATGTCTTTATCGAATCTCGCTATCAAGCTTTCGATTGCAGATACTCGGAGATAGTTTTGTCCATGGCAATCTGACTACGAAGTCCAGGAAAGAACATACATGGTGACAAGGAGAGAGCAAAATTGTTCGGTGCCAATCTCACTAGAACCAGAAAGCTTAAAACAAAAAACAACAGGTTAATAGTTGATCATTAAGATTTTGGCACTGCGTGTTCGCTGGAACACATTAAAGATTCTCATTCAGTGTCTAAATTTTTAGCGATAATGTCTGTCCCTTTGGACTACTAGTATTTCACTTCGCATCCCGTTTGGTTAGGTCTGGCACATCGAGATTGTTGTCCTATCCAGCAAAGAGGAAACAACGCGTATAAGTCTGAAAACGGACCTGGATGGGCGGAAGCAAGGTGATATGGATGTTTGTGTTCTTGGTAGAATGTGAAGATTAAGCTGGAAGCTTGAGAGCATTCACAATGACCAGTCACGGATTAATCCTAGATTTGCTTCTTGTTGGTATTTTTTTTGGAAACTCTGTGTCTGAAGGATCACAAGCTAAATAGTTAAATTAATTATGTCAGACTGTTCTGTTTCATATCTCGTTATCAAGACCGTGTGGTACTCCATAATGATGTTCAGTCTAGAAAGATATAACAACCACAACTATAGAGTCCATGAGTGAACGTGGATTAAAAAAGGCGTACTATATGAAAGATGGATGCCTCAAATCTGTACAGCGGTGAGAGTTTGACCAGATCCAAACGTCAGGTTATACTGCTTGTCGATAAAAGAATACGAATAAAGAGTCAAGGTAAAATTGATGGTTGTTTTATCGGTAGAAACTGAGAGCTTGACCGAATCTACCACCATGTTAATGACTGATCTCACACTGTATGGATTGGTGAATTCTTGATGAACACTCTTAAGAACTGCGTATAACTTAAACATGGTTATTCCTACACATCTCATTATTACGTCAAACACCTCAAGAAACGTGTCCAGTCTAGATAAATATAACCCTGAATTATTTCAAGAACAGTGATGTGGAAGAAAGGCAGGTGAGAGAGATGGTATTTAAGCAAGACGTGAGCTGAAGTATGAACGAATCCAAACGTACGTCAGGTGGTCGGTCCATTACATAAGTACGCTCCTAATGTTTGCGTATCATTAAACAGTGTACCCCCGACTGTTCCGGATCACATCTCGATATTAAGTCTGACGCTCCAAGATAGTTGCCTAGTCTAGATGAATATAACCACGAATTCAGATTATAAAAAGGGGATGTGGAAGGGAGAATGGTGAGAGAAATGGTATAGATCTAGACAAGGGCAAGAAGTACGAACGAATCCAAACGTCAGATGGTTGGCCCAATACATGTTATCAATCCGTAGAACACTCTGAATGATTGGGTATCATTATTTACAAACTGTACTTTCGGACTGTTCCGTGTCACATTTTGATAGTAAGTCTGACACTCCAAGATAATTGCCCAGTCTATATGAATATAACTACGTATAAGTCTACGAAAGAACAGCTGTGTGGGTTTGATGAAAGATGAGAGAGATGTTTTTTATCGTAAGTACAGTCCTGGAATCTTGAAGTTTGACAGAACCAGAATAACAAGTTAATGTTTCGACCAATTCGTATCGTTCTGTCGAACAGCACTGCCTGGTAGAAAAAACAACTACAACTAGCTGGACACTCCCAAGATATTCCGAGTCAAGTGACCAATCCAGCGAGATTTAACAACGAAGTCCGAACAAAATATATAACATGTATTAGGGATTGGGAAGGCATGGGTAGAGAAGAGATGTGATGGAAATTTTAATATCGGAAAAAGATCAAAGTATGGTGATAGAACCCTTGCCCGGAGCAAGTAAGGTCATTAGACATATTGGAATATCACACAGAAACCATGTTCATGTTGATCACCATTGCATAATATGATGTGATAAGGGTAGGGTGGATTGGAAAGCGAGGTACGCAGAGGGAAGCAACTTGAAGGATGAAATGTATAGTACATAGAACGATAAGAAGATGAAAGTTTCACCTCGGCTATACCCTTAAGCCCTTACCGTGAAATCCCATTTGTATAACTATATTTGTATAACTATATTAAGTTTGCTGGAGGGAGAAAGGGAGCGAAATGGTTTCAGAAATATTAATCTTTTTTTTTTTAAGGGATATGATCAAGGGACGTAGTCGCCGTGAAACGCGATATAGAGATTGGATTATGTGCATATGTCGCTGTACGTTACTGGGTTCATTGCATAACTCACAACTTTTGATGTGATGAACTTTAAGACACATTGGGAACGTTTTGGAAAAGTCCACACGGAAAAGCGCTAGCTATTAAGAAAAAGAAGTGGTGAATACGAGCAAGAGAAATAGGTGGCGAGGAATACAACAGGAAGAAGAAGAATAGCATACAGAAGCAAATGATGAAGAAGAAACAAGAAAAGTAGAAGAAGCAAAATCAGAATAAAAAGGAAATGAGAAGAAGACAAACAAAAAGAAGTCTGAGAAGAAGGGTAATACGAAGAAGAACAAGACAAATAATGATAGCAATAATGAATAACAATAAATCAAAGCTCCACCCGGGTGCTGTTTCCGCAAGGCAGCCTCTAGAATCGAAATGCCTCTAATAAATAATAAGTTACCATCTTCGTTAGATATCGGTCAATTAAAAAAAGTGTTGGTATTAAGCTTAAGTGAAATGTCAACAAGACATGAATTTTATTACGTACGTGCTATACAAGTTAACACAAATACAATTTGTAATTACAAGAATATTCAGAATAATGAGGCAGATGAAATAAAATAAAAAGAAGGCGAAAAACAAGGAAACGAAGAATAAGAACAACGAACAATACAAAGAAAAAAGATCCTGAAGATGATGGTATAGGACAAGACACAGAAATGGGAGAATCAGCAACGCGACCATGCATTACTTGTTAATATGTGAGCAGTATCTATTGTTTATTTTATCATGCATGCCCATCATTATTTGTAAAAAAAGATTTTAAAAAAATAAATTAAATATTTCAATTATTACAAGCGGGGTTTGCACATCCATAAATAAATTGTATATTGTCGGCCTTATATTCTATACTCGCTACGTATGTATACAATCCATTTTCCTAATTGAATGGCCATTGTGCACGTGGGCTTTTTAGGTCAATATTGACCAGCCATCCGTGTGTAATATTATGATCATTAGCAGGACCTATGTTATGGTATTAAATTGCGTTTTTAATTACTTTAAAGATGGGTTTGCACAGCCACTAATGTGTATGAAACGCGCGTTATCAGTCATGTTAACCACTCGAGACCCAACTTGGGTTACTTTACTACAGTATAAAACATGTTGAACAGAAAATATACCTGTTTATTAAATTAATTGAATGAACTTATCACAATAATCTGCTTCTATGCAAATACTATGCAGAAGAGTCTAATACAAAAAAAGATAGACCATGCTACACAGGGGTTTGCTATTATGTAATTAGGTCTAGTTTATGGCCACTACATCAGTGTAGTACGCACCGTGTGCAAGACGACCGCATGATGACACCTGATGGCGTCCGATTTATGAACCCGAACTACCTTTAACCCAAAACGTATGTTTGTCCTTCTATGCCATATCGACCTCAAACTGCACTCACTTCAGAGAGTGTAATGTTTTCCTCGTGTGTGTTTTTTTTTCTTCTTCCTTGTACCTCGCTCGATCAAATTTCCCTTCTGTACGAGGGCATGCTGGGTAAATATTTGAACAGACCTTCCGCTTCGGTGGAAAGGCAATCTCTAATGCTCATTACTATACTGGACTGCCTCCCAGCCCCACGGCTGTATCACAACACATAGGACGGCCGATACTCCCCTGTGTAAATACTGATCCTTTAATGTATACGTTTTCGGTGTGAATTTGGCAGATACATGACCCTAAAGTAGCAGTCACACCACCAAACCGAATCAAAACTAAAAACAGACCGAACTTCCACTTTATCGGGCACCGACAAGAGACCGAACTGGGCTTAATAGCAGTCACAACAAAAGAAACCGATAATTCCGATACCACTCCGACACCAAACCGCTAGCACCCGAACGTTCCCGAATTATTTGGTCTCGTGTCGGTTTGCATTCGGTTTGGCGGTGTGACTGCTATATTAGTACTCGGAGCCCCTTCATGCCCTTGCCATTCAACCGCATACAGTGGCCTAGATACACCGGGGGCATGGGGGCTGGGAGAGGGGGACAATAATTCAAAAGCACACACCAACAAGGAGCGTGAATCTTATAAACAAGCACCCACACCCTCCCGATGAATAAGTTCACGCTATGCGGCACTTTTATGAATACAATTTGTATGTAAATTACGTCACGATATGCCCTTTCTCACGTGTCGTCGTGTGTATCTTTGCGATATGGTATAAGATTTATAGAAAGTATATTTGAACCATATTGAACCAAGCAAGAAAAACATCATATGGGTGCGACCTTCATTAGTCACGGTCCCTCCATCTGTTTTACCATACTACGCCGATTATATAATTTTAAATGCACAGTGCAACGAGTGCATATATTTCAAATATTACGCTGACCTTCACACGTCCTCTGAAATTATATTTATATTTCTTGCACATGGCGGATTATTATTGAGAGCCCTTCTTGATTTACAGATTTCACGCCACGGATATATCAATGGATGTAATGTGTAACGTTAACGATTGTGGTGGTAGATTGTCAGTCACGTGATCATATGCACTATACCACCAACCCATCAACCCGGCTTATTAGACAAGTTGACATACGATGAGTTAAATATGGTATACCCAAGGTGGTATAAGGTTAGAAGCTGTACGTATCTAGTAAAGTGGTTTGAACAATAACGAATGATTCCCCATTTTAGATAATTATACCATACAACAAAATGATTAAATGTATGCACCTGCGGCCTCTCACGTCAACATACTCATACTAACCCTCACAAATATACATACATTTTTTACATCAGAGCTTTTAGATTATAATGTGCTTTATACAACTTGTAGTTAATTTTCATAATTGGTATAATGTAAATGCATAATGCATTGATACACACACACGGACACAGACACACACGCTCATACATGCGGAATGTGATATACACCATAAAACCCACCAATTATAATTAGTACACACTGGCGCATGTTTATGCTCATACACACTCACATACACCATACGACTTTTTAAAGAACTTTCAGACCTGGTTAAACACTGGAAAATTGCATTAGTTCCGATTGGATAGCGTTCAGTCATCCATAGTAATGTCTAAACGCTCATTAATAATATGTTATGTCAATCCGCATTAGCAATTTCGTATATTTATTCAGCCATTGGATGATAACATCGCTGTGCACAATATCCAAATATCATGATGAGCATAGGTAAACCCCTCAGTCATATAAATTGGTATGTTTAGAAATGCGAGGAGATTACCCATAGTTTAACATTTCACGTTGATTTTCAGAGGAATTGTCGGTAAAAAACAACACACTTAAAAAAAGAATGACATATTTGGATCATGTTTGATTTCGCCTTATTAGTTTTGTAGGACGAGGGTGGGTTACGGCCTACAAACCAGTGCCCCACCCCATCTGTGAGCCAGTACTACCATTTTCGATTATCAAAACTGTATAATGTACGCTGCTTCAAGATTTAGCTCCCGAGGAAAGGCTTCAATGCCAAGAAAAATAATGTTGATAGTAACAATTTTAAAAATAGCTTTTTGACCACATGAACACTAAAAAAATAAGGGATTTTAGGGCCGAACACCGAGCTGGGGTTTTCTATAGCTAAGTCGGTAAGAGTGCGTGTCAATTCGGGGGTCTCGGGATCGAATCCCAGTTTATTTGATGTTTTTCAATCACATTATATATTTTTTTCTTGGTGCATTTTTGAAAAGATGCGTGAATAACCGCATATTAGCGTAGTCTTTGACAAATCACGATTATAGAGAAAGCGGACATTGTGAAATCATTATTAAAAGGGAATGTTGGGTTTTGGTAGAGAGGGCGCTACACATTATAATGTTTTGTAAGATAATGAAAAACTGAGTGTAAATTTTGAAAGAGCATAATATTTTAATGACAGAATGAAATTTATTTGATCAAAATCGGTTCAGAAACGGCTGAAATATCCATAAACGTAACCATTCGTAATAAATGTGGGGCCCCACATTTATTAGATAATTTTGAACAAACTGTTTGAAAAAACTTTCAAAAATGCTTCCTCTTTTTAAAAAGTTTTGATTTTTTTTTGTCATTAGTTGTTGATCATCTATCTATTTAATCACTATTTTTACAAACCTTCACATGTACAATATTTTATTCAAAATGGTTTAAAATAACGAGTTTTAGAGAGCGCCATCTTGAGTTTGGGCTCCTCTATTTGAATGATAACAGGCTTTTTACTTAATTTTGAATTCCTTTCAATCATGGTAGAGTTATAACTATTCGTTTGGAATGTAATGGTGCATGTTTTGGTTACTAAAATTCAGTTTGATTAAATCTGTACTCTCTTTACCAGAACTCAAATATCCCTTTAATGTTCCATCATAAACATCCTATGTATGATGGAGTACACATGTTGCAACAATAATTATACATGTACAACATACTTATAAACTTTATAAACAATGAAATGTCGCTTACCTGTTTCCCGAAAAAAACCGTTAATCAAACACGGATGACAGAAATCGGGATCAGATGATTGGGTGGAAATGAAAGAAAGAGAAATGTGCAATATATTAGAATTTAGTTATTGTACAACAGAGAATGCTGAATGTATTTCAAGTGAAACTGTAAGATATGTAAGATGTTAATGTATAGCAATATACAGCCTTCTCTAGATGCATTTGTATTTGTATGTTTTAGATTTAATATGAGGTGCAACCATCGACGGGTTGACGATAACAATTATGTCTGATGCACATGCCTGACTTTGGCAAAGATTACTACTGAAAATGTTCTTTTAAAGGTATAGCTTAGGTTCGGAACCGAGGGCGCTATACAAAATAATGTGTTTGTGAATTATTGAATAATGTTTACTTTAACAGTCATTTGTAATTGTGGATATCTTTTGAGAATGGTAGTGTTATAACTATAAGTTTGTAAGGTCATACAATTAGGTTTGACAAAAACTGTACTCTCTTCACCAACACTAAAAATTTCCCTTCAACGCCCAGACGTACGTGTTCATGATAAAAGGGTTCATTGAACGGGTTCAAGCAAATAAGACCGGTCCAATGACACTGTAAATCAAATTACGGTATCGTACCAGCCTTTCCTATGTCTACGTTAATAAGATTCAGCGTATAGAGCAATTAACAAATTGACATTCATTCTATAATTCATGATTGAATCAAATTTTGCTTTATTGGTCAGGCGTACCCGTTATTGACTTAGTAAGGTCACTTATTGTGAATAACGCAAACATGTATATTCAATTTCCCTATGGTATATTATACTGTTGGTAACTGATGGTGGAGGGAAAAGTAGGGAATGTTCCAATCCAGAGGTATTTTAAATAC
>JAUELG010047282.1:0-11372 GCA_031471515.1 Dendraster excentricus | reverse complement strand
ATAATAATAATAATAATAATAATAATAATAATAATAATAATAATAATAATAATAATAATAATAATAATAATAATAGTTATTATTATAAACAATATTAATAACGATTGAAGAATAAAACCGACGTTATGAAAACAAAAGGAAAGTATGCATTTTACACAAAATAAAGTACCGGTATATAAAATCCAGATTACAATGCTAATGAAAGTTAATGTTTCGATATGATAAGAATGATTGTTAGTGTGTTCATATCAGATCGACCTACATTTGAGTAGGTTCATGATTATACCATAAGGCGTTAATGAAAATACCAATTTCTTATTTAAAGACACCCCCCTCTTTATCCATCACTTATTGAGCACAAGTAATACAAATAAACTAAAAAGCTACTGAAAACCCCACAGTCAATCATGCAAGCGTCTATGATGAATGAAAACGGTACAAAAATCAGACAGTCGATCAAGCAAATGACATGATGATTAATGTGAAAAGAGCAGAAATGAAAGATAAATAGTCATATCAAATGAAAATGCTACGTTTGTTATTGAAACGCGGTCAAGCCAAGTGGTTGTTACGTGCCCTTTCCACACGCTGGCAGACCCCTTGCTGCGCACCCGCTGCGCAGCGCAAACACTGCGCAACTCCCGCTCAGCGCTGTATGATACACGATTGACGGAGGATTACGCTAGGCGCGCGACGCACCAGTCTCATGTCGACCCGGAAGAAGTACCCAAAACGGAAGCAGCAGCAGGTCAGAGCGAGCATGCAAGAGGGGCCAAAGGTCACCGCGCTTAATAGCACCTGTTCACAGGGGAAGGGTATAGAGTACTGCGGTGCGTGCGCTATGTGTTCGTCTATGTGTGCTTTATGGTTGCCTATCGCATCGCGCGTATTAGTGGGGGATAGATAGACGCACACAGTGTTCGCGATATTTGACAGAAAAAGTCATAATAATTATTATTATGGTTCGCGGGATCAACAAATAGAATCAATGAACGTATTAATGAACTATATAAATACACAAGAATTATACATTAACAAAGTAGAAATGTCTCTGAAAACAGTCCTCGGGGTTTTGGGATATTATTGTATCGATGCATTTCTACATATAAATTGCGGGGGCAATTGTTGAATCAATATCAGTGATTCAATGACATGCATCACCATAAATCTCTACATCATGTGAGCTGTGTATACACACAACGCCTTAATTATCAAATGTTTTTTCTCTAGATCTCATTGTAACAAACTATTGCTTGAAATACAGCAAGTTACGGTAACTTGACGCTTTGTATATTATTCATATTCTAAGCTCGCACAAGTGAAATGTTGACAAAGGGAGGCCGAAGCAAACGAAGTAATAAACGAAATGATTACATTTGTAATTGACATCATAATGTAATAATCATTCAATAGCCTAATAGCATATTCAATGATAAAACATCTCACTTCAACTTCAACAGTATCGACTGCGAAACGTCGAGATGGGGATGATGAAACGCTTTATTATTAAAATGAATGAATAAATAAATACAAAGTGGCCCAATAATAATTATAATTATGTGATTCGAAAGTATTATGATTAAGGATACCATCTTGTAAGGATTCGCGCGTAATGATTCGCAGAACTATAATACTCTGATCATACCCGCCCCAGGCCTGGCCCGACGATTTAGCATCCGATGCATATAATGTCTCTCAAGGTCTTGGAGATAGTAGAATAATATTCAAGCGGAGGTCAAAGTAATATGCACGTATATTGGTGATAGAGGCGTAGAGAGGATGAAAGAGATAGGGGGTGAGGGGACATTGGGCACAATTAGCCAAATAAGGGACACAATTAGCCAAAGAAGTTGCACAATATATAATTTTGGGAGGGCATGAGGGGGTAGCTGTGGCCGCCGCCAAGGATAAAAGGGGGACATTTCTAATCTTGATGGGAGGGAGTAGGGTGCATTGTTCTAAGGACGGGGATCAATTGCACCCCCTTTTCGAACCCTTTACCTGTGCCATACTCGGACGGAGAGAGGGGGAGGGGCACGGAGCTAGAATGATGCAGGTAATGATGCGCAAAATCACCCACAGATGGCGAGAAAAAAAAACACACATCAGCGTCCTATTATTAATGAAGTTATATAAATGAGCACGATGATATGCTTGTATTATTCTATACCAAATGAAATATCGCCAAAACTATAGAAGGCACCAACCTAATCCGAGTGGTTAAAGAGCTAATTACTCTTTACGGTCACCTACAAGTGTCACATTGTCAGACTGTTTCAATAACTAAGCAATTATCTTTCCGCAATAATACTGATTTTCAAATTAATGACCATTACTGTAGCCAATAATACGGGTATTAATTTTGTATTCATAAACCACATTTACAACCATATGTGACATCAATCTTGTACATGTGTCTGATTGTTAAACTAGTGTTGAATGAGTTTCATACATTTACACATTTCATAATTGTATGTTTTGGGGCAATGTTTTGCAATGGGTCTATAAACCTTCGTGCGTACAATACCCAACCAGTCAACCACAATAGCTTAGGACATCATCAAGTCTGAAAAGTGTGTCACGTGGCTGATACCACATGACATTTTTTATTTCCAAATGAGTCACGTCACGTTACAATGGTTACGTCGAGCTAAGAGCGGAAAGTAACTGCCAAACAATACCGATATGCATCATGCATCTCATTTCAGAAAGCTTTGGGATTACCATTAAAATTAATCCGGCAAACGTTTGTCATATTAATATTCATAATATCCATTGCCAGTTTTAATGTATGCTTTTGTCTTTTTGTCTATTTTGTGTTTTTTATGTCATCTTAATTTTGCTTGGTGAGTGTAATGATTAAAGTAAAATAAGTTCTACCGTGATGCCTTGCGTACGGCGAATAATTCGTTTCACAACATTCAATCAAACATGGATGTTTTTTGTTGTGTTTTCTTCATTTTGCGGCTTTCATAAAGGGTTGTGAGCGCCATTAACTGGACTAGTCAATTATGTAATATTGGTGGACAACAAACAAATGAAGTGCACATTATGTCAAGTTCAATGCCCATTCCGAGAAAACAATTTATAAGATATAAGAAGGGTATAAAGACAATTACAAAGAGGCGCACGTTTCGAATTACTGGACGCTGATCATGAATTGGGCGTATTTAGTTTATATCGACCTTGCTGACTGTCATGACTGTGTCGGATGTAAACATGGTCAACATTCTAATATCCAAACTACAACTCCGGTTATTTTCTCTAACCTTATTTTCCTGTTAAGCATCGGTTATCGTTCACTGGGTCATGTGCCATTAATGTTTTATCCGTAATTTTATAGAAAAACAACGTTGTTTTCCAATTAGGTTCAGAATGTGATGGACATAATGTACATAATGTTATGATGTTTAATGTGCATGTAAGGCTACTTGGTTTGCATGGTAAACTGTTTACTCTAATTTTATTTTCTGGATAAGCGTTGGCTATCGTTACCTGATCTCGGGCCGTTGAAGTACTTGCTGACACAAAT
Organism: Dendraster excentricus; assembly: GCA_031471515.1. Lineage (NCBI taxonomy): Eukaryota > Metazoa > Echinodermata > Echinoidea > Clypeasteroida > Dendrasteridae > Dendraster > Dendraster excentricus. Next base: position 7,840 of record JAUELG010047282.1, on the reverse strand, counting down.
AATGTTTACATTGAATTAGGTTTAACATGTGGTGAACATAAACATCTTAATGTCAACCGTACAACGCAGTCTATTTGCTCTAATCTTATTTTCAGGATGAGCGTAGGTGATCATGAGTCACTTATCTCCCATCTATGACTTTTGCTTTGTTTACCGCGAGCAATATGATAACATTTTAAAGTTGTTAATGTTGCCATATGAGAACTCTCTGCACGTTTATGATTCGATTACCTGAAGACAGCGTCTGCCCAAGCGATCTCTCATCATGTGTTTCTGTCAAACATTAACAAGACGAAACACTTTAAAAGGTTCCATGCCTCTGCAGTGCGTTTCTATGGCAACGTGTCGTCTGGAAGAGCCCTAAATCTTGTGATTTAGTTTATCGTCTTGATCGCTTGTCTTCGCGTGTCTAAATTGAGCTATTATGAAACTATCTGTGGCACCATCTGTCTCTGCCAGGCCCTGTCGCTCCATTTGACATGCTACGGCCGTAAAACACATTGATATCAAGTCACCGCACAAACAGGACGCGCGCAGCTTTCCACACTAGCCTTTTGAGGAAAGTCAACCTCAAACATATCCTTAATGGCCCCAATTAGGCGAGAGTTTTGTCACGTTGAATAATCACCTATTTTTCTTTTTTCCAAAGCCAAGGACGATTTGAAACATCTTGCTTAGCCATGAGTGCGGTTGAGGGCATCTGTCTAATATAAGTTACTATAGTTATGATGATGATGATGATGATAAAATCTGATTATGGCATTGAACGTGGGTTCGTTTACTTGTCAAATTGGCCTATTGTGTAAGTTTTAAAAGCTCGTAATGCACATCTGAAGGCAATTGGGTAATATCAGTCATTATTTATTCAGAGAGGAGGGGTTGGCAACGAAGCGGCGGATCGGCCGGTGATGGTTGCTCTTCTCCGAAAGCGAACGAGAGGGGGCGAAGAGGAGTAAGTGCAATGGAGAATAGAATGGATTGAAAATGGATAGAGAGGTAAAGACATGAAGGGAAGAGGGTTTATATTAGAAAATAAATGTCAAATGAAACATATGTGATGTTAGACGTCCATATGCCAGGCTTTTGTCGTGGGGATGCAAAGTCTAAGTGCAGAGTCTCTCAAGCCTCGACATTGCACCTGACAAAGCCTGGCTTTCCGAAGCACTTGTTCCCCTCTTCTCGACCCACTCTCACGCACAGCTATCACGCTTGGAAAGTAAACGAAGTGGCCGCCCCCACGCAACTCCACCCCTGCCGACTGGCACTTGATCAAACTTGCCTCAGTGATCGGACACACATCAGACTAATTCGCCAATAATTGGGCCCACGTAGGCGCCCGGCTCGCCCCGAATGCAGGTGCGCCACTACTCAATAACATTCAATTGTACATATAAACCTAATTCAGCCTCTGTTACTCTTATGTGTTTACCCCTACATACAATGCCTCTTGCGAGGCTGGATGCAGCTGCAGTCATAAATTATTGGCCGCGGTAGAGCGTGATAAGGAGGCAGGGCTCATCTGTTCTCGGCTGGGCAAGCTCTGGCGGACCGACCAAGCAGCATCCCTCACTCGTGTGCTCTCTGGACCCTCAAGGCCTGGCAACGTCTATCTACTGACGCTGCAGCTTTTTCCCTCTTTTTTCTTTCCAAATAGCATCCAAGCCTGCCCAACTCCCCGATAAGAACACGACCGTTCGGTAACGCGCTTAGCCTAGGGAGAGTCTGATCCTCGCAATGGGCACGGGGCCCGGCGCGTGCCGGCAGTGTCTCGATGAGCTCATGCCCAGCCAATCTCTCTTTGTCTTCGCCTTCTTTTCCCACTCTTACAGCGATTTCAAATTGACATCTTGTTCTCTAAGCATTGATAAGAGTGAAATCTAGCCGCGCAAGCCCCTACCCCCAGATTTCTCCGCTCGGCTCCTTGACGATCAAGCGGCATGCTCCTCGCTTTTGTGCGTCGAGAGTCGGGAGCATGATGCTTTATTGTGCGGCTCTCTCATTTGCTTCTCCCTCCATCAGATTATTAATCTTATTTCCACACCTTTTTAGAATATAATTACGTTTTACTACATTTTGTGTGACTTGAAGCATAGCCCCCAGATTTGAGGACAAATGTATAAGAGCCGAAGAAGCCGATCAACAATTAATTTGGCGCAGCGCGCACAATCGCGCGGACGACGGTCGCAGCAATCTGGCCGCTTGCTCTCATATTTTATGTAGATCAGTTTTGGCACGCCGCCGTAAATATATTTTAAATCAGCACGAGATCCTTTGTTTCTTCGTCAAAAGCAGACCAACAGCACTTGACAAAGAGCGATGAATAAGTTGCTTCCCCCTTGCACAGCAGATGGCCCCATTCTAGACGCTTACCGGGTATGGCGCAACCGCGGTTGTCGAAGTGTATTCGATATTCACCCGTGAGAATTTTTCGGCATTTTTTTATCCCTTCACGCGCTCGCTCGACAACACTCCATCATTTCGCTAAAATTTCGCAAAATTACGAAGTAAAAGCCTTCTGATATTGGCTCGGAACTGCGTTGATGTGGGTGATTTGCATTGATTAGAATATGACTATTTTTTAACAGGTAGCTGTGTCTTGAACGAGACACGTGGATCTGAAAACGCCCGGTTGAGCTCCACGTGCCGGCTCGAGTCGCTCGACGCCGAGAAAGCCGGCGAGACGTCGCTCCCGCCTCGCTTGACAGCCACGACCATTGAAAATAGCTTTGTAAGTTTAACCGGCTTCTTATCGCCCCTTCGTTTCAAACGTCCCCTTTTATTCGCCCACGTTTAGCAGGGTAGGGGTAGCAGTAATATCGGACGCAGGTTGCCTCCTCTTGTTTGCTTGCCGATGGGGTGCAGTCGCCTCCTCCGGATTGAAAGCCTGTCGTGATTTTCCCCGGCTAATCGGACTTATTGAAATATCTTTCAGCGTTCTGCACGAGTCGCTAAACACCACACTGTTGTGCCCCTGAAAAGCCAGCAACCTTCTGACAGCGCCCTACCCCTACCCCCCGCGGACATGTGGCAGCCTCTCATCGGTCCCGTATTTCTTTCGTCTTCTAATTAATTACCTTCTCTGTCAACGCAACAACTCCATTTAAATTAAACCCCATTCTTCCGAAAATGATTCACAATTAATTTTGATAAGCGCTATTTGGCCCTTTTCCCCTAATGACTGCGTTTAATGTAATTAGTTCCGCCTGTCACACCTCCCGATACACCATTTGCAATACAGTACTTGTTATGCAATAATTTATTATGACGTCATAATGAGGGTGACGAGTCATCATGATGCAGAACATCACGGGTGACGAGATTACTAAAAAGTGCAAAAATGTGAGCAATATTTTGAAGTTTTTTATTTCAATAAAGCCAAAAGATGTCATTATTTTGCCTTCATATTTTAGCACGAAATATAGGTGTGGATGAACAGAATCGGTAACTTATATATGCACTTAATCTATTGTGACGTCACAATAATTAGTATACAATACATGAATGGGGTTTTTGGTAGCAGGAATGGGTGACGACGAGGTTGACGAAAATCAGAAACGGAGCCAAAAAATCATGAAAATTTCCAAAAGAATTGTTGGCATGAACATTTTCTTGCGATGTTTATCGCAGTGTTTAAACAGGGAATCTAATGGAAGAGCCTGAGGAATGAATGTGTTCTTTTATTTACCTTTTATTGCACATGACGTCATCAACAATACATGAAAATATAGTACATTTTAGGGTGACGAAGTCCACTGATTTTTTTACTAAATATTTAAAGGAAACCAAAATTAAATTAAATTTGGAATCAATTTAAAAGTGATTCAGTGAAATATCAAAATATGAATCATGTTTTGCATTATGTCATTTACCTTGACGTATAATGCATGACGTAATAAGTGTTACGTAATACCACTGAAAGTAGGTACAGTTAGGGATATGTGCGGGTGACGAAAACATAGCCGTTAGTTATTATTACCCGCTGATAATGCATTTTTGCTAAAAATTTGTTGTGTTGTCGACCGTTTCCATTACATACATTTCATATAAATAATAAATATCAATGATATTGACAGAAACATCGCGTAATATGCCCATTGTCGGTCCAAACGAATCTCATGCAATGAAGTATTACGTAATATGCTACTACATACATTGATAAGATACACCAATCACATGCACTTACATTATATTAATCACTCTTATATTAGAAAATTAAGAAAAAATTGACGTAAAGGAACTTGTAACCTTTACAAAAAAATGTGATAATTCTGCAGATATTTACGTGTGAGAAAAGGCATATGAACGGCGAAAAACACGCGCTCCATTTCACTTTTGAATATATTGATAGAATTAGCTATAGTAGCCGATGAACCGTCATTTCTTTTTATCAAACATTAAGGTTGACGAAAGTGCAAAAAAATCAAAATTTTTTGACAATATGAAACATTTTAAAAGCGTTTTTATTAACGTTTTTCGTAGGAAAGTGCGATAATTTCTTAGCAAAATGGTAGCTGGCGTCGTCCCTACATTCTCTGCCCCATATCTCAACAGTCATGTACTAATTAGATGGCTTTGTGACGTCATAGCTCATTTGCATACTCAAGCACTGGTAGGGTGACGAGATTACATAAACTCGCTAAAAATGCGACGTCGACATCAAACATAAATATTATGATTACAAAGTTGGTAAAAAATTCAGTTGTAAAAAGTTATTCTTTTCCCATAATAACAAAGGTAATTATGTACTATCACTGATAACCCATGTAAAGATATGCAAATTATATTATATTCACCGGATATTACGTAATAAGTGTGTTATGTGCTGCTAACCATTAGGGTGACGAAATCCCATAAATGAACGATTTTGGGAAAAAATGCAATTGATTTCATAACAAGATATTTAAACGAATGAATTTGTATATAATTTAACACATTTGACCTAAGCACTCGTAAATACGCGGCTTGATGTGTAATAGCCTCATCTAATTAGCATATCAATTGTTTAATCATAGAGCTATATGAATATGAAAGCATAACATGCACACAACTGTAGTTTGGTGTTGACGAAAACCCAAATGTTAACCACTTTTTATTCAATATTTTGAAGAAAAAATAGAAATTGATGATCAAACGAGTTGAATACGTAAATGATTTTAATTGTGCGTTTTGTGTTTTGTTTAAAACATATAACATGATATATAATGACGCATGTACAATTAACATAACAATGACTTAAGTTAGACCATTACCGATTATCAACTATGTATAAAAAAAGGTGACGAAGATAAAGTGCATTAACATATTCCACAATAGGAATATTTATCTTTCACACAAACTTTTCTGAAAGACGGTGATTTTTATTTTATTAAAAAGATATTATTCTAATTACAATATGGCATGATATTGCATTAGTGTTGTCCATGCGGTACACCGATCCTTTCCGTGATAATATTACGTAATAGCTAATGTTATGCATTCAAAAGTTGTCCATTTATGGACAAGGAATTGATATCGTTAAATTTTTAGGTAAACATCTGACACAGTTCCGTAATATTTGTTTTATTTCACACAACAAACATAATTTGCGTCTTTTTCATTTAGTAAGCAAAAATAAATAGACAAGGTCCTAAAAACATTACGAATAAAGCAATATCTATTTGATCGACGATGGTCTAACTTTTTCAAATGTTATTAGATAATAATTATGTAAATTTTATAAGATTCTTTATTACATTTGTGTCCTGCTTAATTTTCCACAAATATTTCGTATAACCGCATGTAAAGGTTGTCTTTTAGAATAGGTATAAATAACAAAGATTACCATTGTGGAAATATATACAACTGCTCTTGTGAGATCATAAACAGGACAGGTTAAATATCTTTTTTTTACTCGAATTCGATTTACGTTATTCACGTCTGTTTGAAAAGTGGCATGTTTTTAGTATAGTACTTTTAAAAGTAAATTACTTTTCATTAAGTAATTTGAAATGATGAAAATGATTTCTGAAATATAGAACATAATCTTTTTCATCCGAAGTTAATTAAAGTTTCGCGAAGTTTGTTCCATCTGCATCTGCAGAGCTCCGGGATATGTTAGGCATTCAACATAATCGTCTTCGTTGGAGCATTATTCACGAGGGGAAGCGATTATTCAAGTCAATATCTGCAAATGCGAGAGAAGAAAAGTCGTAATTTACATTTAAAAAGAAATGATTTATTGTTGAAGTTGGACGAATTATTTTACAAATCGGTGAGCCGCACGCATCACGCAGGTTGCATAAGTAGGGGCCGTGTTTGCGCCAAACTAGCGTTTCCTTTACACGCTTTTAGCTACGCCCTATGCCAGCGACACTGCACCGCCGTGGCCGCGCCTCGAAATGACCAGCGCAATGCGCAGCGCACACGTCTGCACACAAAGCCCGCGCCTCATAGATCACACAATATAATTATTATACGTCTAAGATAAGGTGAGGAGGGGAGGACCCGACCTTTGTATATTTGTCTCTTTTTTAATCATGTATATATACACTGTACGTGTTAGGATGATGAAAGGGCCCAGACCAATTTACCAGGAAACCGATTCGAGCGTCTCGCGGCCGCTCCGTGTTTAAGTTTTGACCAGGCTCCTGTCCAAAGATCATATTTCTTGACCAGTCAAAACGTTGAAATAGAGCGACGCGAACTTTGAGAATTAGGCTTCCCCTAAAACTCCCCAAGTCCAGATTAAGTCCCCCTCTTTATTCCTCTAAATGTCCTGGTAGCGTTTCCAAGTCACGAATAATGGCCGGGTTGATTTGGATCTCGCGGGTAGGCTTTAGTCCACTCCAAGCACAATACTCACGGACGGACATGCATAAGGCGTTTTATGATTTCGGGCACTGTCTTTTCTCCTCTCACCCCTCTCTCCCCCTCTCCAAGTTAGGCTCCTTAGTTCATGTATCTTCTTTAAACGTTTATATTGCCCCCTCTCCCTTTCTCTCCCACCCTCCTCCCGTCACCGAGTACGTTTCTTTTGAAGATATCGGGGTTAAACGGAGCCAATTAAAACGTCAAAAGGGCCCCCTTGTGACTTGGTATAACTTCTGGATAATAGAATTTATGGATATCAACACCCCATATGCAATAAATACGTTCGCAGCTGACATGCACCGAACGATAAAACGGACGATTTACTTTTATTTGTCCGTTATCACGCGCACTTGAATAGAACGTTTAGCGACTTCGTCGGCTCGAGGTATGATTATTCTACTTTACTCTTTCAATTCGACGTATGAATGGTAAATGCAATAATGGCCAATGAATAAAGTTACAACTAAGTAGTAATAAAACCATAACTTTATTTCGTTAGACTAGGGAAGTGGTGGTTGTGGGTTTTCATTGAAAGTGACAGAACTTGAGTTAACAATGCCAGTGCATGTAGAAACAAATTTTGGTGCACGTTACCCTACTTTATTGTAAAACTGAGTGTAATAACTGATGTATTGTGATAAGTGTTACCGTGTTAGCCCAAATTGTGTATATAAAAGAGACAAAAAATACTCATAAGATCACACAATGCTGCACAATCTTGAGTTGCTGCGGTTGGTGTTGTATTTTGTATTTTATATTTATATAATATCACATAATTTACGAACAAGAATGATAAATTAATTATAAACAAGATTTTAGTATGGGAAAGAGGTAAAACATGATATCAGTTCGCCTTACACTGCCTAGCTTACATGTATTGTATGTGTACACATACGATAAGGAAGTTATGCTTTTTCATAACAGTTAGAGGAACATTAATTTTGCGATCATTTAAAAGACAAAGGGCCCTTCGTAAAGGTGTCCCCTTTTT
>JAUELG010047171.1:0-11373 GCA_031471515.1 Dendraster excentricus | reverse complement strand
GCGGATATCATCAAACGGACGAATATCACTGCGGCAAATCTACGGGATTCAGTGATAAAATATGCATTCAATATTCTTCTTTTGACTAGAAAAACAGTGGACGTTTTCTTTCAAACTTTCACAAATCTTCTAATTCTTTGTTACCATTATATATTATAGGATTGAAGTCTTAATTGTCATTTTGTGCAATTTCTGACACTTTACCTGGATCACTTTAACATGAATGGAAATCAAAATTAAATCGTCTTGTACTATTTTACAAACATTGAGAACGCATTCATGTGATAGTCAAATATGTATATTATTCGAAGAGGCAATATTGCAGTCGCTTGTACAGTCAGTATCCATATGATGAAAGTCAGAAACAGAATTATGTAAACTGTATGTGAAATCGTTTTAAAATAAGAAATATAAATGAAAGCGCCTGGTGTAAACATGAATCATCCAACCTATGCACTTACAACTTTCCCCAAAATGAAATAAATTTCAATTTCAGCTATAAATTTCATTATAATTTAACACTGTAATGTACTAATATCAAGATGTCTAGTCCTACAATATCAACATGAAATATGGCTTAGAATAACAATTTGGTATGTTTGACAAAGAACTACCATTATCATGATGTAAAATCCATAAGTTCCAGAGATAACAAACAATGCACATGCATTATTGAGACTATGTTATTCAATAATAATGGATGTTGAAAAATAATACTTCATGCAAACATATAAAATGCTAACCTTCTTCGATACATTAAGTACATTGTATGTCTTGTAAACGACAATAATAAACCTGTAAGATTATTGTATGAACAGAAATGCAATAATCATGATTTGATCATAAGCATGTGCGCCATATCAATAATATGTATTCCAAATTCATTGCATCGTATATCTTATACGTGCTTATATGAATAATGAATAAAAGTGTATGATATAAAAATATGTTCATAATTATACACACTTTTATTAGTTGAGCATGATTATACCTAATTCCTTCGAGATAAGAATATAACTATTAATATTTACAGGAAATATCCAAACACACTACACATCATAATATCTCGCCCATACAGTCATTACGAACACAAGCACTAGCAAAGTTTTCTCATATAATTATTATTTACAATGTGCATAATTTTGTGTCAATTGTGTAATCCATGTGCAGTCCAGTTGTAAGACTGCAAATCATAAAACATATCAATTACAATGAATCTATAATCTTTCTATCTAACAAGTATCTAACTATCAGTATGGCCGTATGACTCAATGATAATCTTAGCAATCAGGAAGTACCGGGTTCGGGTTAAACCGAAACCAACTTTTTTCGCTAAAATATAATGTATATAAAATAACAAAGCTTATTCCATAGCGTTGTATCGAATCCATTAACTATAAATCAAGTTGAACATTTCCATGACACCCATTGACTAATATAATACGATGTGAATCCTGATAAAATTTACTAACACGTGGTTGTAATTGAAGTTAATTAAGACTGTATTGCCATCGGAACTGTTATTTACACGTGAATCAAGTCTTAAATAATTATAACAGAATGATCATACAAAGTAACAATCATAACACATGAATAAACGATTTCTTTGTGCACATCATAACTGTTGCAAATGGCATATTATTATTGCATATATCAATGAAAACATTTTTAATCACAATATATTTCAGGTCAGTTTTCCTATAAGTTTGAATTAATTTTACGAAAAAAAACTGTATCGCTTCGTGCGATCTCTCGCATATATCGCAATGTCGATTTCAATCTGCTTCGGGTTTATGTCTGGTTTATCATGCTTCTGACCATCCGAGAAATGAGGAATAAATGGGTTTCTGGGACGAACGCCTCCGGAGGGTTTTCTATAGCTCAGTGGTAGAGCACCGGTCTAGTAATCTGTAGGTCTCGGGTTCGAGTCCCGTTGGATTCCCACTTTTCTTTGCTCATTTTTAATCACAATATATTTCTGGTCAGTTTTCCTATAAGTTTCAATTAATTATTACTAAAAGCTGTATCACTTCGTGCAATCCCTCGCATATACCCCAAAGTTGATTGTAATCTGCTTCGGGTTAATGTCAGATTTATCAGGCTTCTGACCTTTCGAGCAATAAGGAATTAAGGGGTTTTGGGGACGAACGACGTCGTAGGGTTTTCTATAGCTGAGCGGTAGAGCACCGGTCAAGTTATCCGGAGGTCTCGGGTTCGAATCCCGTTGGAATCTCACTTTTCTTTGCTAAGTTTTAATCAAAACAAATTAATAGTAAATTGGAATATTTGAGAAACGTTCACAATTTTAGTGGTGTTTTACCGATATAAATCCACGTTGCAAACCAACTTCAATAACCATTCAAGTATTTTGAAATTAAAGTTAACAAAAACGTAATATTGAAAATATAATAACAGTGGTTGATGAACGTGTAATACACTCTAAGTAATACATACATGTACAGTATATATGTTTTAATTTTTATGTATGAAAAGAAATATAATTGCAATAATATATTATACATATATGGTAAACAGAAAACAAAATACTTTACCATATTAGTACGATGACGAATAATGTAACAAACATTTATATATATATATATATATATATTTATTTATAACATATTCAGTTCAATTTTAATTATGTTTATCAGGGCACAATGTAAGTGTGTCGCGGCCTGTATGGCTTATGAAATCAGTGGGGTTCCTTGCATAGAAAACGTTGGAAAACAAATTGATATACATACATGTCCCCTAACAATTTGCCACCAAAGGCTATATAAAACGATATTAAATGTCTAATTCGATGCGATCAAACGATCACAATATAGAATATGATATGTATAATGAATATAGCAATGTACATTGCTTTCTATGATAATTCAATCATACACGCGCCGCTTCATTCAAGGATATGTTCAGAAGGAAATACTCCAATGTGTTGCCAATTGTGATACGTGATGAACCTAGGTGGCGAATTATTATATTGTGCACATCCCCTTCAGATATTGCTTGCTATATTAGGGGGACATTTTTAGCATAGCTTATCATATCATCGTAGTAATCGAAAAGCAACATCACAGCCATCACCACCATAAAACCACAACAACAACCATTAGTGCACATGTATGTAGTCTACGTTACATTCGTTGAATACACATATGCTATTCTAATCGCAAAATATGATTTCCACTGTTCAAGACGCAAAGTTTACACAACATACTTTACATATGCATTACAATGATGCAGTTTTATACGTGTTTCCAATATTACTGGGTTTGGAATATAACAGTTTTTAAAATTAATTTTGACATATTGAGTGAAAGCACGATGTAATTAACAAAACATAAGATACAAAGACATTTTAACTTTGACGTGTAAATGCATATAACCTTGAAAAAGTGTGTTCATTCATCATGTTCATGGGTTATTTTTGTCTTCATCACACACATAGAACTGGAATGTTCTGTTAGTCACGGACCTTATATCCATTTTGTTACGACTAATGTACATTGGGATACTATATCAATATAAAGAATATATACGACACGTATAATATTTGCTTTCTAGTGTCACAAACATAAACAAAAGCATTCAAATCACATGACTTAATTATTAAGATATTACTATATTGTACATCGCATACATGAAACATAACATAGGAATCAATGTCCTAAAAAATCCAAATTGCATGTTATAATTGCACTTGATTGGAAGACATCCAAATTGAGGTAGGTACTGAATAAAACGAGCAAGGAGAACGAAGTTCATTATTATCAAGGGAGAAATACAAATAACAAAGCGAAATATAAATACAAATACAAGTTAGTAACAAAACAGTCTATAGCATGTGAGATGCATAATCCTCCCATCTGTGCCATACATAATAATGTATGTATGGGAGATTACCTTCAGATGGTAGACTAAAACATGTATTACAATTTGTGGATGGACATCTTATACCGGAACAAGCAGTGCTATAGGCCAGTAAGTTCACGTACTAGTCAGATTCTTAACCCCAAACAGTTCTTGGAGGACGGCTATGTTGGTGATCACCGTCATTTTTTTGTTGAAGTTTCAGCTGCCTACGACGCTGTGGACCTCATAATTTTCAACAGGAAGCTCATGCAGACTATGCGATCCAACTTGAGATTCTTTGCAGCAGATGGTGCAGACAGAAAATTGGCCAGCACAAGGATGTGCGCTTGCACCAATGCTCTTCAACGTACATAAGACGAATCGATCCATCGACATACCCAGAGCGTTCGTTACGCCGACGATCTTTGCATCGCCACCCAGATTAACAAGTCTAAGGAGGAGGTGGAGGAGTCCCTCAGCGATCCCATGCTAGACGATCAACCATTCGATAGCTTGTCTGGACGGAACTAAGATCAGTGCCTTCCATCTCAAGAACAGGATTGCCGACCGTCAACTTACGATCAGCTTGTATTGGAAAATGTATTGGACAAAAAGCATAACCCAGTGTTCCCAGGCGTCACCCGTCGAAATCGCTTCCTCTACAACAAAAAACACATCGCCGACACAAAGGCAGACGTCGGAGCTTGTAATAGCGTCCTCAAAAAGCTATAGTCAACATCACCTTGGAGACAGATGCCAGAACAATCCGAACAACAGCCCTGACGCATCAACTCTCGGCTGCGGAATATGCACTATCAACGGTGTGGAGTAGGTCGGCACATGCGTCCAAGGTTGACCCACCTCTGAACACACCACGCAGGACAATCGCCGTTTGCCTTAGGCCAACCAGGGATATGGGATATGGAACTTACATATTCCTGGGCAAACTTAAGTAGACGACCTCTTCCTTCTCTCAGGTATCGCCCACCACACATCAGAAGGCTAGTCTTGTAAAATAAAAGGAAGCACTAACACGTTAATGACCCACTCCAGAGTACAACAACAATTCATAGATCAGGCAGCTGGTGTACAACCATGCTCATCTTCCTGAACTATGTAGAGCCCTAGTCAGCCCCACAAGCAAATATGGAGAACACTCCACATTTACTCTCCTCAGCACCAAGGAATCCCCTGCATCTAGCTCATGAGAAACTATTGGCCTATCTGGCTAGGTCTCAAACGCCTAAGATTAGTAGGGTTTGGGAGACGAGCATACCGCATGTGATTGCGGACAGGAACAGAGAGACAAGGAAACACCCCGATAGTCCGCATCTGCAAGAACCATGAATACAATTCAAGACGAGTTTGCTTGCAGTACTGGACGGGACACGAAACGTAGAAGAAATAACTGATTACTGATGTTTCAAAGGCAAATTGCTAGTTACACACAAACCAAGAAGTAATATCGTCGAAAACCAGAACCCTACAAGGGACCCGGCTATACCATACAGGGTAAACAAAGACAAAACAGGATGTACTTATGTAGGCGGGGTCTGTGGCTGGGAAATAAAAAATGATTCATGAATTGACAACGGAATCACTAGTAACTTGGGGAAGACAACTGAATTGAAGACAGACATTTCAAAATCATCATATAAACGGAACAAATAAAAAATAGACTCATCTCATACAAAATGAAATTTGAATTTAAATATTACACATCACTTTTGCACTTAATGTTCAGAGTCAGGCTGCCCCCTTATCAGCTCTAGAATCCCTCTGAGCCCACCTGCTCCGGCCTTCTCCAGGGCCTCATACAGCTCACCTCGACGACCACCAGTACGCGTCTTCCATTCTGCGAGGACTGTTCGTGTGGCCATAACGTAATCATTGTTAGAACTAGCTAGCATTGATGTGGACCAGTTGTGACCGGGACAGTCAAGATAAAGGGCTAACTTGTGGAACTTGTTGTGAGGGAAGAGATCTGCAAGGTAGGAAAGCTCCTTGTCGGTCAGAAAGTCTGCTTCTGAAGACCTGCAATGAGCATGTTATTAAATACTAACAAACATTACCAAACAAGATTTTTTGTTAAATTACTGTTTTAAACCAAATAATAGTCATTACAATTTTACAATTTGAATATGAATTTGAGCACAAAATTCATGATCAGTTACAATTAGTATTACAGATAAATGCAAATAGAATGTCCCTTGGTTGGGAAAAGACGCACGCCGAAAACACACATGCATGCACACACAGGAAGTGCACCCATAGTCCATTCCTGAGCCATGGTCGATCAATGACAGGCAATAATGCATGCACCTGGCTTGAGAGATGTGACAGTTATCCTTTCCGTTGATTATTGCCACAGTCGCAGGCTTACAGAGAACAAATCTTGGTAAAAATGTAAGTCTTAAATGACCGGTAACGTACCTTACCACTCTCACTGTTTTAGGCAAGCAGCTCTGTCGGAAAGAACAAAATGGAATACAATCCGTCACATAACATTATACCGATGGATGATAACAATTAATCAACAAAATATTCCTGAAAATATTTAATCGAATTTAATTAAATCGAATTGATTCAACCATGCACCCAAACGCATGAGTAGCGTGACAATATAACGTGTTAGGATTCGAATAGAACAAACAATTAAGGTTATGAATTAAAGTAGAGACTTGTGAAACATCTTGCATACAGTGTCAATCGGTATGCTTTATAATCATATCGACCATGTCCGATCAAGACTGGAAGCATTGAGATGAAGTGCTACCGGACGCATCAAATGGAATTAGCTATGCGATGAATGAACTAAAATAAATTGGAGTCATACACAGGAGGAAAAAAAAGAGGAAATACATGGCAAAAAGCACTAAACAAAGTGTCTTGTAAGAGTTGGGCCAGAAGGAAAAATAATAGGGGCGATATGAAAAGGATATCAACGCAACATGCCATGAAGCTGATGATACGTCCCCATTAGAAAACAAATAGTCAGAGCAATGCCAAGAGGCTATATATAGACCTGTTCTCGAGTCTTCTTCTGGGCATCCTTGACCTGGTCCAGTTCCATCTTGACCAGTGAATTGTTAGGCTCGATCTTAAGCACTACCTTGAGGTCTTGAATGCTGTTTTCATATTGTCCTTTCATCTACAAATAAAAGAACATACATACATATAACCAATGAAGTATCCTAAACTATTTTCAAACAGATTTGGCGGTCTATACATTTTTAGAATGGAAAGTGTCTGCCATCAAAAACTAAAGAGTAAATCATTATTATAACTATATTAACAATTTTGAATTTAGTGGCACAAACTATGCATATTTCAAGCAGACTTGTGCATACAGCGCTGTATATAATATGTTGTGACAAACCATTTCTTACAGTTAATTACAATACCTACGAAATTATTCAACGAAGTAATTTAAATAAATAATGGAGTGCGTACCTTGTTGGCTTGTGCTCTTCGATACAGAGCTTTCACCATATTTGGGTCTCTATTTAGGGCTGCATTGCAGTCCCGGATGACATTATCAGGCTGTATGAAAAAGGAGGTATAATACTTGCAAATATATGAAGGTATCTCATTCCATCCGCAGCTGTTTAATTTTATTTCATTAGTAATTAAATCAGAACAACCCGGAATACGAAGTTTAGTTGATTTCTGAATCATTTGAGTTTGAATCAGATTCAGTATAGCCTCGACCGTCATGAGTTTTGACTACTCCGTGGTGGGCAGTTTCTGTTAAAGGTATTATAGGTATTTGGCGCCGTTAATACCTCCTTTTCAGCTAAATCTGAAAGATTTCCACCAAATGTATATCTCACAAATATAACATTCGTATATCTGTTGAAATTGTGACTTACGATTATTATACGAGCTTACTGGAAACAGAGCAGAAATATATTCACAAATGAAAATGAGCAAAATATGGTTTCATAGCAAGGGAACGTCCGGGCCAGGTTTTTTGTTTGGCCTCGATGGTCGAGTACCAATTAAGCAATCCGGAGGTCTCGGGTTTGATTCCCGGTGAAGCCTAATTTTCTTTACTCATCATCGGTCAGTCAAAAGCATTATAATACAACGTTAAGTATATATATACCTGAGACAGTTTGAGATAACACGCCGCTCTATTGGAGTAGATGGCTAGCTGGGAAGAATCCATTTCAATACAGCGCGTGTAATATGTTACCGCATGTCGGTACTGTGTCTGTACAGAAATGAGAGTTGTATTGTAACAATTTTCGGATAAAATTATCAAATTATTGAAACCACCACCCACAAATAATGAACAGGCAACCGAAGAGAAAGACCTTCGACTGAAAACTAACAAGACGAAAATAATAGTAATAACAGAAAGTAACCACAATGATTTCACCACTGATTGAAATAATTGAAAGGCTTGTATATACTAGAATTTATAATTTCTTGGATGAAAATAATATATTGAATTCTAACCAATATGGCTTTAGAAAAAATCACTCTGTCGATTTTGCACTAATACAAACATAGGATAAGATTGTTAACGCATTTTCTAAAAAGGAACACATAGTGGGTGTTTTATTGACCTTAGTAAAGCGTTTGATACGCTCAATCATTGTATATTACTGAATAAATTGCAACATTATGGTATTCGGGGTATGGCTCATAATTGGGTACAAAATTACTTAAATGATAGACAGCAATATTTTGAATATAATTCATGTAAGTCTTTTAATCTCCCTTCAGTTTGTGGAGTACCACAGGGGTCTATTCTTGGTCCACTATTATTTTTTTTATATATGTGAATGATATTTTTAAATCCTCAGACATTCTATCATACATAATGTTTGCTGATGATACGAATTTATTTTATTCTGATACAAATTTTGAAAATTTGATTATAGTATTAAATCGAGAAATAAATAAGATATCAAAATGGTTCAAATGCAATAAACTGTCTTTAAATATTAGGAAAACTAACTATATTAATTTTAAAAGTAAAGACTCAAGGTACCATGCAAATTTGAATTAGGAAATAAGTATTGATGGAATACCTCTTTCACACAAAAAAAAATCGTTCAATTTCTTGGAGTCACAATTTATGAAACATTAAGTTGGAATAAACATACTGATACTATAATGGTTGCTGTTGCAAAAGGAGTTAGAATTTTAAATAGACTGAAATATATGCAACTAATTATCATTTATATAATCCCACTATATATTGTTATGCTCTATAATGCGTTGATATTTCTTATTGTAATGTTGTTTTGGGAAATTGTTCCAAAAATAAAATAATTTTAAAAATTGTTTATTGTTACAAAAAAAGGCCCTACGAATTGTTACTGGTTCCACATACTTAGCACATACTGACCCAATTTTTTATCGCTTATTTTCACTAAAGGTACATGATATTTATAAGTTGCAAATTGCTACATTCATGTTTTAGGCAATCACAGGTAATGTGCCATCTCAGTTTTTAGATTTATTTAGTTGTAATAAGGATATTCATAATTATTCTACTCGAAATGCAACTAATTATCATTTACATAATTCCACTCTATCAATAACTCATAAGTCAATTGGACATGCTGGTCCCGACGTATGGAATCTACTCCCAGACAATATTACAAATCGTCCCTCGGTCATATCGTTCAGAATGGCAATGAAAAATAACATGATTCAATTGTATAACTTACTCTAACCGTGATAACACTTGGCCTAAATTTTGTTTTATTTAATGTTTCATGTTGTATTGATACTGGTCACAATCTAATTGTGTTAATAACATTTTGTAATAATAGTAAAAATAAATGTTTAATATTTCATAAAGAATTAGTTCTGTTTGTTATATCCCAATCGGCTGCTGCTTCATACACACCATCCATCTACCCACATCACCTTCATTCTCATCCGCATCTATCATCCCATCCATCTTTAATTTATTATTTTTTCCCCTTTTTTAAGTACTTTTTTCACAATAGTCTGTAACTTTGTATAACATTTTTTCTTCAGGGACCATCATTCTCTCAAGCTTCGCTTATAATAATGGTCCCGTACATATCACTTTATGTTAAAATACACTGCTTGAAACTATATTTATCATGTCTATGTTCCAATATTAATACAATTGCTAAATGTTAACATTTTAAAATCTTGTTCGTATTCCCATGTTTTTCTACATCCAAGAAGTGTATTTTCTGTATTATTTTGATTATTCTTTTGTACCATGTGATTATGTTCAAGATAAATAAAATGAAATGAAATGAAAAGATCAAAGTGGTAAATCGGTAAGAGTTCCTGGGGCTCTTATGAAAAAAAATTCAACAAAGTAGATATAGAGCACCCTAAAAAAGAAAGAAAGAAGACTAGCCTTTGCAAGATCGTCAGTACGGAACACATCTGAGCTGAGGCATTTCACACAGTCTGATAGATTCGACTTCTCCGCGAAACTTCATTCTACATTGCTACATATAGATGCAGATCGTGGGCCATGACAAAGAATGATACAACAGAGTTGACGCTCTTGAGGTATGGTACAACAGAAGGCTTTTTGCAGCTCCCATGGAAAGAAAGACAAATGTGTGGATTCTATACCAATCTTGTTTAGAATCCACACATTTGTCTTTCTTTCCATGGGAGCTGCAAAAGCCTTCTGTTGTGCCATACCTCAAGAGCGTCAACTCTGTTGTATCAAAAGGGGAATTATGGAGAGAAAACTCAAGTACTTTAAGCACATCGGTAGGAGAACCGAGATATTTGAAAATCAAATACTTCAAGGAGCAATTG
The DNA here is from genome assembly GCA_031471515.1 of Dendraster excentricus. NCBI lineage: Eukaryota > Metazoa > Echinodermata > Echinoidea > Clypeasteroida > Dendrasteridae > Dendraster > Dendraster excentricus. The sequence goes on along the minus strand of JAUELG010047171.1, from coordinate 738 downwards.
AAGGAAAAAGTGGTAGAGGCTGTCCACTAACATCGTGGACTGAAGATGTAAAGAGAGTGTCTGGAGAATTGATGAAGCGTGCAACTCGGTTGGTGAAAACAGCGCTTGCAGGTCCTCTTGAACTTGATGATGATGAATTATACAACCTTTGCAAAAGTTTGGGTATCTGTATAATATCATACAACCGTACCAGAACCTCTAATTATGTTTATTTGCATGATGGTCCCCTTTGGAACGTACTAACTTTAATTGCACTAAAAATAATGGTTAGAGTGTACCCCAGTTAAATGACACGCCCTCATCCAACATAATGCCCACATTCAGGACAACGTGGTCTAGAAATACGCTGGAAGGGTCTCGTGTAGTGAATGCTATATAGATTCATACCTTTTTGAACTGTTCATTCCCTTTGCCTTTAATCTCCTGGAACGTCTGGAACATCTCTTCATTCGTCAACCGCGGTGTCGATTCTTCTGTCCTCTCCGCCTTCTTGGACGCTGCAGCCGCGACTGATGGTACCATGGATGATCCCGCTAATGCCTCTGTCGTGGATATTGTAGTTGATGTCATGGTGGGCACTGACGGTGATTCTGTAGTTAATTATATTTAATATATTACGTCTGTAGTTCAACTTAAAAAAGAAATTTGAATTGACCCGACCATTATACAAATGATGCGCAGGTATGAGTGGGTCGGTAGGAATTGTTTGCACAAGGTAACTATGGAACTGTTAAACCC
>JAUELG010047060.1:0-11373 GCA_031471515.1 Dendraster excentricus | reverse complement strand
TTACCGTCTCTGAACTCTGTGACTCGATAGTGCCTGGTGACCTCAATCTGGAATGTGGTGTACTCGCAGACTGCCGCAGCCAATCGGGCGAGAGACTGCCGGCCACTCCCACCGATACCGACCAATAGCATGTTGCCCCTCGGCTGCCCAATCACGCGGATGATTCGGGAAACTATTAATGTGAAGCATGAAAATTATTAATTTACTTGGGTTGATAAAGGGTACTTTTTTATACAAGTCAAGTCATATATAGTCAAAAATTAGCAAAAGTGGATCATGAAGTAGTGACATCATATTATGTTTTTTAATAAACTCTACAATTTATACTGCAACATTATACATCCATCCATTCATCCCTCCACTCATCCGTCCGTTCGTCCATCCGTGTTTGTCTGTCCGTCCGTCTGTCCATCCATCCATCCATCCATCCATCCATCCATCCATCCATCCATCCATCTACTTACTGTGTTCAATGGCATCTCTGAACAGCACAAGGTCCATGGCGATGACTCCCGGGGTGGTGTTGTAGTCCTCCAGCGCATCCTCCATGAACTTCTTCAGGTTGTTGAAATCCTGGAGATCCTCGTAGATGGGTACCTCACTCTGCGACATGTAGTCACCTGAAAGCCACAATCAAGACATTAACAGTGAAATCATTTGATTTGTTATCAAAGCATCTTTCAATAAACATGTAGGGTACATAACCAAATGGATTTTCAATTTAGAAATGGTTTGGGACTGTAATCTTCTACGTTGACTCCTTCAGGTTGTTGAAATCCTGAAGGTCCTCAAAGATTGGTACCTCGCTCTGCGACATGTAGTCACCTGAAAGCCACAATCAAGACATTAACAGTGAAATCATTTGAAGGGTCAATGAAGGGTACATAACCAAATGCATTTTCAATTTATTCCTTCAGGTTGTTGAAATACCAAAGATTGGTGGCCATTTTATTCAATAGATGTTGCAGGAGATCTGCTGAAAATTACAACGTATTGAGTACATCAATTACATACCAAAGATTGGTGGCTGCTTGTTGGGGCAGATGTTGTGGAAGGTCTGATCGAAGAGACTACCAAGCTTCTCACTGATGACGTTGGTGAACCCCTCGACATCCTGCTCATTCACCAGACGGTCAGAGAACACTCTGTACACCAAATTAGAATAAAAATGAATTCATATTATAAATCTTTCTGGTCAGTTTCTATAAGTTTTTTAGATGATCAAAATTAGAAAGGAGAATAAAACTCATGAATCAAACGTCAGAAAATCATCTAAATACAGGGAGAAATGTTATTAATCAAAGTTTAAATCCACAAAGAGGGGACACAGTAGACCTTATCATAAAATACATTTAATGAAAGAGAGAAAAGACCTGATTAAACAAACCTGAAGCTTTCGTGGATCCAGAGCCTGGTGATGCTCGCCTTGGTGTCGTGGAAGTCCTTGTTGGCACGCAGCATCCCCTGAAAGATCTTAGAGATGTCCCGGAGGTTGAAGAGGTAGTGAATCTTGGCCGGGGTGGGCAGGAACTTCTGGACCACGCTCTGGTAGACCTCAATCGTTGCCTGCGTCACCACGTCCCCGATCGGCTTCACATCCTCCTCAAAGTCCTGCAGCTTCTGGTTGATCATCGTCCCAAAGATGCGCTTGATTTGCGAGTCCTGGGTCCCATTACAGAGAGAGATACAATTGATTGTAAGTTACGATGAATTGTAAGTCTGGGGTTGTTGCATAAAACTCAAAGTTGCGTTTCATAAAAAATCGAATTCAAAATGACAACAACATCCCTTGTTTTGTTTTTTAATAATACAGCAAGGTATGAGGGAAAGCTAGAATTCGAATATGATTTTGAGGAATTGGAGACCCTTAAAGGGCTTTCTAGCTCAGTTTGGAAGAGCACTGGTCTAGCAATCTTGTTTTATTTTGTAGCATATTTTCACCCCTCCTCATACTTACACTTGGGAAGGTCATGTTGATGAGGTTGAACCTGCTCTGTAGTCTCTTGGAGATGACCATACGGCCTCCACCAGGGGGGCCCATCGAACCTAGCAGCTGCATGCCCTGCACAGACGATAGCAAAGAGAAATGTGCTCATTATATATACTGAATATGTGGTAATTTTCGCGGTGATTTTATTTTCAAGAATTTTGTGAGTCAATTATAACATATTTGCATGCTTTTGTATTTCATGTATTGTTTTTCTTCAAATTCATGTCCAATTCCAGTCAGGAAAGTTAATAAAAACAAAATAAGAAGTCAACGCTTTCCAAACAGTTCAATATGTTTCCGGGTTGTCTTCAAATTGGCAAAAAAAGAAGCAAATTATATAAATTCTAAATGAAAAATCAAACACTTTCTTGCCACCATAGACAGAAAAAAAAGTGTGTGTTGCCAATTAGATGGACCAAATAGGGCTTGCTTCTGAACAATACCCTGTTCTTGGGGATTTCAAAATAAAAATATCAATAAATCGTCACCACCGACCTTAATGAACTTGGTGGTCTGCTTGAGCCTGTCGTACCAGAAGCCATAGTCCACCCACAGCTTGATGAGTTCAAGGGGCGGCTGGGACCCAAAGGTGTCCTTGGCAGGCATGTTGAAGTCGTCTAGGAAGGTTACTAGTTTCTTGCCTCCAATAGGCACATAGACTCCTGAATCAAGAAAGAGCGAAGAAATATGTTATAGGAAAGTTGTGAGAGTTGTATAAAGCCTAGCTTTCAATCCTAGCAGGATCTTCTTCAGGGCAAGAGTGAGACAGGAGTGAGTGAAATAACTGTAATAGAAGCCATAGTCAACCCAGAGTGTGATGAGCTCTAGGGGTGGCTGCGATCCTTTGCCGACATGTTGAAGTCATCTGGGAAGTCACTAGTTTCTTGCCTTCAATAGGCACATAGACTGCTATCAAATAAGCAAAATAGTAAAGGAACTTGTTAACCAATTACAGGAACCGGTTGGGTATTGTACACAGCTAGTCTACAGGGAATTTAGAATCTCAAAGGGAACGTGTTTAATGAAACGGGTGAGTAATGCGGTTGATCAGTTCCAGAGGTGGTGATCCGACTCTGTCCTATGAGATGCATTTCGTGGAAAATATTTATGTACTATACATTTACCTTTGGTTCTCCTCTCTACTGGGCTCTCAATAATATCCTACATATTCAACAGTAATTCAATACAAGGTGATAGCTGTAATGCGTCTTCCTCACTTGCGAGCAATCATCCAACCAAGTTTGTTGGAACCTAAATAGACTCTTACCCCGAATTGTTCCCATTTGACCCTTGACCTACATATGTGACCTTTGAACCCAGAATGTCATTAAAGTCAACATAGGGCATGCATCTATCAATCAAGTTTGGTTACAAACAGATGCAGGGTTCGAAAGTTATTCAAATTTGTGTAGGTTTTTTTTGGTTTATAAAAAAATAAATCATATGAGCCCACCTTTGGTCCTCTTCTCGACGCGGCTCTCAATGATGTCCTGGACGTTGTTGGAGGTGGTCTGGGCAGACATGTTGATGGTTAGCACACTGTAGGTCTGCGGGTCCAGCTTGGAGCACACACTCTGGGCCACCGAGGTCTTGCCAGTTCCCACGGGACCCACCAGAAGCACCGGCTTCTCCGTCTGCACCAGCGCCTGGATGATGAAGTTGTACCGCACGGTGTCCACGGTCGGTACCATGATCTTGTAGAAAGGCGCGCTGGATATAGAAAAAAATTTGATAATCAAACTTATATTAGAATCATTTTAGATTATTCTAACTATAGGCAGAATATTACCACAACACAAGATGAAATACAAATGCCTGGATGATGAAGTTGTACCTTACAATGTCCACCATCGGTACCATGATCTTGTAGAAAGGTGCACTGAATGGAGGGAAACAATTCATGGTTTACAGTTGTATAATGTTATTTAATGATCTTGGAGCAAACTCTCCAAGCCACTGAGGCCTTGCCAGTTCCCATACATTTCCCAAAAGTTTCAGGAATTGTACATGCAGTTGCTTGTTTGGATATGTCAATTCATTGCATATCATTCCATTTGTAAAAATGCAGAAAAGTGGACAAATTAAAAATAATTTCTCATGAAAAAGTAGTAAAATAAAAAACAAGTTTCAAAAGGTTATACTTATAATTCATTTGTGACTTTTTTCAATCCCCACATTCACATACTATGAACTTGCAATTTTGTGATTCATTTGTTATGCTATATTGTTTTAATTCAACCGTCTGTACATATGTTCATGTTATTATGCAAAATGTGGAACAAATTCAATTCAGTTAATTCAGTTCATGTCATAATGCAAAATGTGGAGCAAATTAAATTAAATAATAAAATTTAAAAAAACTCTAGTTACTTGTTGGGATATCTCCAGCCGCTGCGCAGCTTGTCCTCCCAGTGTGACCAGCTCTTCCCCTTGGGGTCCACGTAGTACTCGTACACGGTGTCTTTGTTGGGGAACGTGCCCTCGATCTCCCGGATGTAGTTGTCCAGCTTCTTGCGTCCGTCCTCGTCGACCGTGCAGCCCACGGACCAGATCAGGCAGAACAGGAACCAGAGCTCAATCATGCGCTCGTAGTTGTCTTTGTCTGCCGGGTTGACCTACAAAGAGAATAATCATAATTATTAACCATAACAGACATCTGAGCAAGGCAATTTTAAAACGATATTGATGGCGCAATATAAATGCTGGTCTATTATAATTATTATTAATATTATTATTATGATTATCATCTTACCCCATTCTCCTCTGTGGCCAGGGCAGAGTAGAGGTTGCAGAAGGACGCAACTCCGTTGAGCTCCTGGATGGGCACCAGCTCCTTGCAGTTGTGCCTCTTGAAGTCGGTGATCTTCATCAGGTACTTGTCAAACAGGTGCTGCACAATCTCTTGCTGGTGCTGCATTTTAGATGCAGAAAGACATAAAACATATAATTGTTTTTTTAGTTATAATAGATATCATCAGGTACTTGTCCAATAGGTGCTGCACGATGTCTTGCTGGTGCTGCATTTTAGATACAGAGAGACATAAAAACATTTTTTTTTTTTATTAGTTATACGATCTAGTAAGATGTACATGTACATGTACTTTTGAAGATTTGAAGTAGACATTGTTCATCAGGTATTTGTCTAATAGGTGCTGCACGATCTCTTGCTGGTGCTGGATTGTAGATGCAGAAAGACATAACAACATCATTTGCTGCAAATCTTGAGTCTACTAATACAATTTTAGTGAATTGATTATTTTATATAGATGTTCCTTGCCGCCAAGGTGAGCAAATAAAAATAAGATTTCCAAATTTTGTGAAAAAATGGCAAAAACTGTTATACTCTACCTTGTCTTTGATCTTGGATAGCCATGATGTTACATAAGGTTGCCATTCCAGATCGGAGTAGTCCGTGTAGACCATACCACAACGACTGACCGTGGCCGGAGAGGCAACGGACAGATCCTCTACCTCAAACAACAGCGACACCTAAAATATAAAAAAACAGAGGTTATATGCGATTGGCTGGAATACTCCCTAGGGAGTGAAAATTAGAAATTAATGTGGAAGCATGTTTGCAGTGTGTATCTGTTGACCGGAGTAATAATAATCGTGCAAAGCGCTATGATCCCCACAGAATATAAATAACATTTATTAGTATCATTATAAACAGCCAGATCTACCACATCAAATAACAATGACACCTGAAATACATATTTTTTTTAAAAGACGTTTTTGTTTTTTTTTTAATAAGAGATTCAACAAAGGAATTTGCAATACGGGAAATTCATTGTTATATACGGTTTTGAGTTAGGTTAATAGCATCTGACCAGCATGAGCACCGTTTCCACCGTATTGCATTACAAATTTTATTTTGGAACAAGTCCGCCTCTTATCCTCAAAACATACCTGGTCAGGCATGGCGATACGTTCACCGTTGATGAGGGTCAAAACCTTGTTGTCATCCATCACAGAGTTCATGCTCTCGATCCACAGCGTGTCGACTGGGGCATCGAACAGGAGCCATTTCTCATCCGGTTTCTCATCTGAGTTTTCAATAAAAATATATAAAAAAATTATCAAACAGGAATTGTAATAACGGAAAATTTAAAATTGTAAAAGAAAAATAACCATTAATGAGGGACAACATCTTGTTCATGCTCTTAATCCACAGCGTGTCAACCGGGGCATCGAACAACAGCCGCTTCTCATAAGGCTTTTCATCTAATAATAGTAAAGTTCATGGTCCAAATATTAAGCTCCAATCTTTAGAAGCAAGAGCCATTACTCTTCGTTTGGTATACCACCACGAGTGAATAGTTTAAAATGAATGTTCAACCTTTAAGAAATGATCAGTGAATTAGTACTCCCTTATTAGAACTCGTATCTTTATATATTCTCGTCATTTCAGGGACTTAGCACCCTCGATCGGTACGTACCTGCACAGGTTTGTCTCATGACGCAAGACAAGACACCGTCCGTCCATTCATTTGTGTTGAGGTCAAATTCTCCATACAGCTCTCCCAGCGATAGAGACTTTGGGTTGATTGGGAACTCCTGTTTTGGGAGAAGAATGCAAAATGTAAATCAGATTGGTTCCATAAATATATAAAGCAAAAGAGATTGTTTCATAACATCACAATGAGCACGAAAGGTACACATACCATATAGTTTTTGACTGATTTCCCTTTCAATGAATAAATGTGAATATTACCCCCAGATTTAGCAAGATGATATAAAAGTTGTTAATTTTATCATTGGGAAAAACATGGAATGTTCAAATCTTTGGGATTTAAAATGCCTCGTATGGAGCATTTCGTGATGTTCCCTCCACCGCCAGTTAACAACTGTATAAAGTTAATCAAGTAACATACCTTGACTAGGTTGAAGTTATCATCTCCCTCTTTCTTCAACCTGGACAACGTAGACTGCAGGATACGCCAGGACACTGTCTTGCCGCTGTTTGTCTTCCCAACGATCATGACCGAGTGGCGAGAGTTCTTGGTCTCGAAGAGCTGTATGACCTTCAAGATTGATGATGCTATGGGTTGGTATCCGGCCTTGACCAGTTCCGACTCGATCACTGATTTCATCTAAAGAATTGCAAAGACAAATTGAACGGATTGAAGAGATTGAAGAGATTGAGAGCAATTCACAAAACATTAATGTTTCTGAAAACGTGGCGAGAGTTCTGGTCTCCAAGAGCTGAAAAAAACTTCCAAATGGATGACACGATTGGGTTGGTATCCAGCCTTGACCAGTTCTGACTCGATCACTGATTTCATCTGAAGAATTACAAAGACAAATGGAAAGGATTGAAAAGATAAATGGGAGCAATGCATAAAAACAGTTCACTCAGTTAGGACTAAAAGTGGCGAGAGTTCTTAGTCTGGGAGAGCTCAATGAACTTCAGAATGGAGGATGGGAAGGGTTGGTATCTGGCCTTGACCAGTTGTAACTCGATCACTGCATTCATCCGAGAATAAATGAATAACTGAAAGGAGTTAACCTTTCAGGTGGAAAACCTACCAATTAAATGCACATTACCAGCATAGATAGTAATCCAGAGTTCACAGGTTCGATTCCCGGCAAAGCCTACTTTTCTTTGCACATTTTTAATCAATATCTATATAAAACAAATCTGTTTACTAAGCAGTAGAAACTGGCTAACTACTGGCTACCTACTTGCTACCTACTGGCTACCTAAACTTTATATTTAATGCCTACCTTTCCCTGGTCGATGACCGGGGCGTCGATCCCAGGGAAGAGATCGGAGACGATGCCGTTGAAGAGAGGAAGATCCACGGTGGTCATCTTGGGCACGTTCATGTCCTTCATGGCCAGCAGTAGGACCTATTAAACAAAAAATATTGAATTCATTTATTTGTCCTCTTTCACCGATTATACAATAGCATACAGTTTTAAAATTATACAATAATACTAAATGACATCATTCAACCAACACTCCCCAATAATCACATATTTTAGGATCAGAGTTAGGCAAGTCACTCATCGCTTGGAAACATGTTATATCTATCAACCTGTTCTTTTCGAGTTTCTGGAATCCTCATAGAATTTGTACACAGCTCACCCGGTTCCCACAGTCAAGGGGTTAATGTACACTATGATATCATCTACACAAACCCAGGCTTGTAATACTGACCAAAAATAATCTTTGGATGAAATTATAAGGTACTTTATTTGGTTCATAAGACCACTTCTAAAATTCTGTTCATGTTGTGTATTTTTTGTCACTCTTGCCCTGATAAAGATCCTGCTCTCATTTACCTCACTGGCGATTTTTAGTAGACAAGCAGTTTTCAGCAGTATTTTCCGCATTTACCACTTTTACAATGTTACTACTAATACCTCTTCATCAGGCACGTTTGGGAAGCCACGTTTCTTCCTGCCAGCGTAGCGGAGCACAGAGGTCAGGGCACGAAGCCCAAAGTCGTAGTGATCCTGCTTGGACAACTGCTGGACGGCAAGGGAGTACAGTGTGTGCACCTTCTTGGCCAAGACCTGTTGTGGATAAAAAAATATTCAAAACGTTATTCTTTCATTTTGTTTGAATTAACTTTTACATTACCTATTTATTACAATAATAACAGTCTGTGTTATATTTCTTGGACAACTGCTTTATTTGCCATATATTGACTTGCTTGATGGCTGCACAGCAATGAAAAGGGACTTACAATTAGAAACATTGTACATATTGTTACACTGTAATCTGACTTACTTTTACTCAGCAATTGTTCAATAAACCAAAATTGAATTGAATCGTATTGAACTGAAAAATTGTTGGGTAGCTCAATACGACCCGTGTACATAAGATGATTAAGATAAACTAAGATTTTAGTCAGACTTACCCTGGTGTTTCCAAAGCCTTCACCAAAGAGGATGATCTCAGCGATGTAGGCCGAGTCAGGGACCACCATGGAGATTGGTCTGAACATGGACTTCAGGTTGTCAGGCAGCTCAGTACGTCCAGCGTAACCTGAAAGGTAATAAAGATAATTCAAAATACATTATTTTCAAAGATTATACTTTTTTATAGTTAAGAAGGCATGGAGCTAACATGTTTAACAGGTTTAAAGGCTTCTGGCCACTCGAGCAATGATGAATTAAGCGGTTACAGGGAAGGACACGGTTGTAGGGTTTTCTATAGCTTAGTCGGTAGAGCACCGGTCTAGTAATCCGGAGGTCTCAGGTTCGAATCCTGTTGGAATACCATTTTTCTTTGCTCATTTTCAATCACAATAAAATATATATAAACAAAACCTTTAAATGTGGTTCTCCTGTAATAATTTAAAGGCTTGTTGGACACATGCTTAGCTCTCAGACACCCTCAGCCCTTTTTTTTCAACAAATACACAAATAGCCAGGGGTAACATGATAATATACATGGATTTGTGCATCATCGTGTATGATACTGGTGATTCAATTTATTGATAAGAAACTTGAGAAAGTAGCAAAAAACTCAACAATATTCAGAAAATAAATATCATAAATGCTCAGCCACATGACACAAGCTTACCAGGATTCATGGTGATAAAGATACCACACGACCAGACCAGGTTGATCTCGCGCCCCTCAAAGACGAATCGGGATGAGCCGGCAGCCAGGGCCGAAAGAATGGACAGAATCTGCTGCGCTACCACGGACAACACCTCAATGTTGATACGGTTGAACTCATCAAAGCAACCCCATGCACCAGTCTATTGAAAAATGAAATGGATACAATTTGTTTTTACTGAGCAATTGACATAATAAATAATATGAACAGGATCTACAGTGTTTAAAAGGACACCTCAATGTTGGTACGGTTGAACTAGAGAGTCAAAAATCAAAATTTATTTTGCGACAGCTACAAAATCTATGTAGAATCCTACAGGGAGAGTAATGGAGCTATAGTGAAACATCGCTATGAGGACAGAATTTCTGTGCCATGATAGATAACACCTTGACATTGATATGGTTGAACTTGTCAAAGCAACCCCATGCACCAGTCTAGAGGATTCAAAGTCGATAACAGTTTGTGAAAGACACAACTACAATCAAACAAAAATCATATGCAAATCCAAACATATAGAGAAAACTGACCAAAAATATTTAAATGATTGAAAATGTGCTAGAAAAAAAAAGGCGTCACCAGGTATCGAACCTGTGACCTCTGGATTACTAGACCAGTGCTCAAACCATCAAGCCACAAAGACTTTTGGATGGCGGGCATTCCCATGAAACCCTTTTCAATGATAGCTTCTGGCTATCCGTGCATTATATCTAATAAACGCAACAATAGACACAAACAAATAAAATAATAAATTATAAATGGGGAACGCTTCAGTATGCATAAGAGCAACAAAAGTGGAAAAAATAACTTATCCTCACCTGTGCCAGACCAGAGAACATCCTGCCCATAGACTTGTAGTCCAGACCCTCAGAACAGTTGACGACGATGACGTAGTTCCCCAGGGCTTTCCCCAGATCCTTGGTGGTCTCGGTCTTGCCGGTACCAGCAGGTCCCTTGGGGCTACCACCACGGTGCAAGTGAAGGGCAGTTGTCAAGGTCATATAACACCTTTGGAATAAGATGGCAAAAGTTTATATTCAATAATTAATTTGGAATATTATTGTTTGAGGATAACTTCCTACAGATTTGTCAAAAACCTTGGTGGTCTCTGTCTTGTCGGATGGGGCTACCACCACGGTGCAAGTGAAGGGCAGTCGTCAAGGTCATGTAACACCTTTGGAATAAGATGGCAAACATTTGTGGTCAACAATTATTCTTAAAATGTACTGTTTTCCACTGCCTGTCAAGCATTCCATCCAGATGCCTCTTAGGTGTACAGAATGCTATCTTGATTAGATATTAAACTACAGCAAGTTTCCTATTCCTATTTTATTAATAATTCAGCATTCCAAAATGTTTTTTTACAAAATATTAGAAATCATAACACAAATAACTATAAAGGGGACTATTACCTGTCAGTGAGCGGCGTGATAACGAGACGCCTGGAGTTGCCCAGGTTCTTGTACCCTTATTAGTACTGGAACTGCGTGTTGAACTGCGTGTTGGTCTGCCGCACCACGCAATACCATATCAGAGAGTGGTATGTTAGTAAAATTACTACAGGAATAAATATGGAAGAGACTATAGCCCATCAGTGCGTGAGATAATAGTACAACATGTATAACTATGGATGGGACTACTAACCTGTCGGTGAGCGGCGTGATAACGAGACGCCCCGAGTTGCCCAGGTAATCATAACCGTACTGGAACTGAGTGTTGGTCTGCCGCACCATGCAATACCATGTCAGAGAGTGGTATGTTAGTAAAATTACTACAGGAATAAATATGGAAGAGACTATACCCAATCAGT
>JAUELG010046949.1:0-11374 GCA_031471515.1 Dendraster excentricus | reverse complement strand
GTGTGTCACTTCGTGAAATTCATGGTTGGACTTTTTCGGTATTGTGCCGCTAGGTAAATTTAATTATTTCAGTAATTAAGCCAATTTCAAATCTAAAAATTGGCTAAACGGTAGACCATTGTCCATAGATGCTAAATGTGACAAAAAGTGAAATTTGAATTTTTACGCGATTTCCGGGGTATGTGTCACTTCGTGAAATGCACGACGAATTGTCTCTTCAGTTTTCTTTTGTTATCATCATCTTTGTAATATTAGAAATTTCACCCCTATCATCGATCATTCATTAAGACTATCAAAATCCTCAGGTGAACTTTACAACCCTAATAACAACCTTCCTGATGATTGTTTTTATTGTTCATCATCATATTTTATGATAGTCCCAATTTCAAGTTGAACTTAACTTAATTTCAGTTGGACTTGATAATCATGGAATGCCGAGACTATGTAAAAGTTTTTTGAAAAGGCATAAAATCTTGATTCGAATCATTAATATTTTGTATTATCAAGGAGATCTCTGGTATACCATGTACAATATACAGTGAACGCAATACGTTGGCGAATGTCACTTTGCATTTTTTGCTAATTTCCAGGCCTTAATTTGTAATACCCATTGACTTGAAATGTTCACGCAACACCAAATGGACGTATCATAATCATAAGAATGATACATATTGTATCAAACACTCATCACTTTTTTACAAAGTTACTAATTTAGATCCCCAATCATAAGATCTCTGTGAAACACCTCAATGTGAATGTTGTTGTTACCTGAGGAGGACGTTGAACTCGGGGATGCTCGCGGAGAAGGAGACGATGATGAGGAGCACGGCCAGCGTCGTGTAGAGGACGGGGTAGTTGCCGCAGGTAGAGGGGCACGACCCGGAGTATCCCGTGTCCGACAGGGCCAGGTTGGTCTCGTGTGAGCAGGAACAGTCCCCGTAGGTCTGGGATGAAGGGATATCGATCAAAAAGAAATATCATCTGACGTAATAAAATACACGGCGTTGATTGGCTAAACACGGTCACATGATTGGGGTGTCATTTTGGTTATGACACCATAGCCAGAGAGTTACGACACCCACGCATGGCGTGAGCTGTGAAGAGATTGTATTATGACGTCACAATGATAACCATGAGAAGCATATGGTCAGCCGCTCTCTTTCAAATGCAACCAAAACAGTAATTACCATTACCATGATTATCATAATTTCAATATTTTGTACAAGCCGTCTCTCAAGAACAACATAATGTTCCTTTTGTAAAACGCCCATATAATGATTTGATCAATTGAATTTACCCCATTGTTATAGTTGACTGTGCAGCCAGCGTGACAGGGGGACAGGTATTCTATTTGGAAGCCGTCTGCGCAGACGGGAATGTACTTGTCTTCTGCGCATGAGCAGTTTGAGTTGCACGAGTGGCGCACATCGATGTCCGACGATCTCGTGAGACTGAAATTATAATGAGATTGAAACAAAATGCGAAAACATATAATCAAATTAAGCGCACCATGATGATTAAGCCATGTCATTATGGTCCCGTTGCAGAAAGAGATACAATCGATTGTAACTTACAATTAACATGATTAATTGTAAGTCAGATCTTGTGTTCTAGATGCACGAATCTGATTGGTTGAAGCGCGCAAAATTACTGACTTACAATCAATCGTAACTTACTATCCGTTGTATCTCTTTCTACAACGGGACCCTGGTCAAACTGTCGAATTTTGAACCACGTTACGCAATTATTGTGATCATAGTGAACTAATTACGGGAAATGGTTATGGATTATGCAAAACAAGCGAAATTAATAGACTTACGATGTGCCGTCATAGTAAACCGTCACCCCCGCGAGTTTGGGTTCGCTGCATTGTAACAGCGTGATGAGAAACAGTGCGCTTGCTACGAGGTTGCAGGCGATGATAAACCGCAACAATCCCGCCACCTTCATGTTGAATCTGCGCATGATCAGACCGCCGTTTAGCATTCCGATGATGCCACCGAGAACGACGACGATGCCTACAAATAATTATGTAAACAATGAAATTAGAATATCTCCAGGGACCAGTAGCAACGAGACATACGGACGTTGATTTTGGTATTTCTTAACTCGCAGAGGTATTCGTATTCCGGTGAAACCGGAATTGTATACCTCGATCTAACAATAGTGCACAATAAACAGTCCATACTTTGACAACGAAAGTTGTTATTTTCCCTGCTTTTAATTGTATATATATGTACAATTCATGCGGATGGTGTCCATGATAACAGAGTCGTTAGTTACAGTCGCTAAAGCAAGAGCTCCCAACAAAAAAAAGCGCTAAATCCACTTTTCAGATTCAGACTTTCAACAGTGTATTTGCCCAACTTTGTATACGTGCTTATGAGAATATGAACAGTTTAACTTTGTATAGTTCTACTTTGAGGGAATACATGTACTTTGTCATACATACAATGTGGTTTCATAGAAAGCTACTAGCTTAATATATGTAGATATGTCGTTAATTCAATTTGTATGGAAAGTGGATTTAGCACCATTTGGTAGAGAGCTCGTCATTATATTGTACCTGTTCAGGGGCGTAACAGGGGTCATTTGTCAGAGGGGGCAATTTTCCCGGTTTGAGGAAGATTTTCCCTCTTGGAGGTGATTTGAGGCAGATTTTCCCTGTTGACATTGAAAAATTTTCCCGGTCAAAGCTCTCGGGGGGCGGGTCCCCCTGCAGCCCCCCCCCCCGCCTGTTACGCCACTGTACCTGTTAGGATTGTGGCGAAGCTTGCCGTGATGTCGAATTGATTCTGGTAGAACTTGGGCAGGAATGCACCGAACGCGTTGGTGATGAGGGAATCGCCCACCCCTCCGAAACAGGTGAACATGAACGTCGGGTTGACCACGATGTATCTGTTATTGTTAACAAAGTTTAAACAAACAAAACAGTGACATCGATAATGATGATGATGGTGATATTAGTAAAGATACTGGTCATTCATAAAAGCCCATCCCTCATACAGTCCTATAAACACGTCTACATCCCAGCTAGCCACCTGACGTCGGGTCGATGTCCTAAGGTGTTGGCAGGATGTCGGTATATCGCGGTTGACTCGAGGTTAAAATGCCCGCCAGTCCAACATCGTTACTACGTCACTTTGTGATATATAACGTCAATTTCCGACAATGGCCTAATGAGATGATGTTGGGCCATTTTAACCTCGAGCCAACCGCGATATACCGACATCCGGCCAACAACTTATGACATCGTCCCGACGTCAGGTGGCTAGCTTAGATGAACGTCGGGTTGATGATGATGTAGCTAGCAAAATAATGTTGTGATAGCGGTAATAATGACGATGGTCATGATAATAAAGATAATTCGTACTAGCTATACGTGAATTGCCCAACCACATTAGAGTCCTAACTAGACACGTGAACATGAAGTTCGGGTTAACGACGATGTACCTAACAAAGTTTAATAAACAAACACAACTGTGATATTGATAATGACGATGATGGTGATATTAATCAAGATAATTCATAAACAGTGATACGTGAATTGCCCACCCCTCTTATATTCCTAGCTAGACACGTGAACATGAACATCGGGTTGACGACGACAAAGTTGAAACAAGCAAATTAATAGTGATAGCAACAATAATGACGATGGTGATGATAATACAGATTCGTAACAGTAATACGTGAATCGCCCACCCCTCCTAAATTCCAAGACACGTGAACATGAAGGGCGCGTGATAAGCTAAAGTGGGGCGGACAAGGCCAATAGAGGGCAACGCGTGCGTTAGCGCGTTCGCGCGGGAGGTCCATTGATATCAGTGTAATAACATTTAGCGGCACGTTCGTTCTAACCTAGTTCCGAATGCACGAACAATAACATGACGAAAATTCGGCTGTAATACATGACTAGTGTCGACGTTCGGGCCTACTATTGTAATTAAGGTAACAATATAAAATCACTACAATACAGAAGAACGTACTTCAACACAAGGTACGTGAAAAACTATATTAACCAAAGCAATGAATTAAAGAATGAATGAATGACATAAATAAAGAATTAATTAAACTCAATTAATTAATTAATGATTGATTGAGAGATTTGATTGTATTAATGCGAAGATCAAATCATCAATTAGTCTAATAATTAGGTTGCACCAACCTGACGGCTTTGATGAAATCGGTCGGCTTCTTTCCAAAGCCCGCTTTTGCCGTCACCTCTGCCCCAGAGTTACGGTGCGATTGATCCTCCTTCTCCGCTCGGATCTTGGCAGTAGCTGATGACAATGATAAACCATTACCGTATACAAGTAATTGATTAAGAACATTGTATTGCTATTTCCAGGAGTGGGAGCTTATGATGTATTCTGTTACGTCGAATCTTAAAACAATTCTGAAATTAATCTTAGTTTATCTGAATATTATTCCCGACCGTGCTTGCTTGGAGCACAACATAATATTAGTTAGAGTAATGAGTACTGGGCTTAGGGTAATCTTTGGATGTATGTCTATATCAACGACGTAATATCTGAAACTGACAATGCGTCTGAGAAAAAATAAATCTGAAACGAGTAGCCTATTCTATATCAATATCTTGATAAAATAAATATAGAGCAAATGCAAAACAGTTATCTTGATTGAATCTGAAACTTGAAAACGAGATGTTACGGGCAGTTATTTCATATTTTGAGGCAGCGATTTCGACCCAAATGTTACTAAATATGATAAGATTGTCATCCATGGGGGTTACTTTATGTTAGCTTCTGACAACTCGAGAACTTTAAAGAACATTAAGAGCAATGATCTAGCAAACCGCATGTATCGGGTTCGTATCCCATTTTCTTATCTCCTTTCAATCACATTATATATTAATTGTTTTCTGATCGTAAGAGCCTGAGTTCGAAATGTATGCACTCCGTTTGTCTTTCAACATTCAATCCACATTGCTGCTCTCTACACAGGTGTATAAATGAGTATCTGGTCTAGTGAAGATTAGCTTGGTGCACCTACAGGGTTGCCCATCGCTAGTATGCTCCCAGGGGAGTTGAGAATGTGTACAAGATAGTTGTGTGGATCTGAACTGTATCATAATAATTATTATGACCAGGGATAATAATGCGCTTCCAGGCTGTTCTGCATGTTAGGCGCTACAAATTGCGATATAATGATAATTATCATCATTATCATAAGTTTCGGACATGACTTGTATAGGCTACTTACTAGGCAGTTATTTATGAAGAGGCTGAATTAAGGGATTTCAGGGAAGAACGTCGTACATAGAGCGCTGTACTGGTTATATAGCTCAGCCGGTAAGAGCACCGGTCTAGCAATCCGGAGGTCTCTGGTTCAAATCCCGCTAAGAACCCATTTTCTTTATGGTCAGTTTCTTTATACTGTATACTGAATGGGGTCCGCTCGCTAGTCATAAGGACCGCTAGTCAAAGGACCGCTAGTCATGATAGCGTGTAACTTCCTATACCTTGACCGATTATGAATAGTGACCCCCTTTTCGTTTTATGAATAGCGGTCCTTCACGTATAGGAAGTTATAAATACAAGTTATGAATAGCGGTCCTTCACGTATAGGAAGTTATATACAAGTTATGAATAGCTGTCCTTATGGCTTGTGGTCCTTATGATTAGCGGCCCTTATAACTAGCGATGTTACCCCTATTGAATGTATCTTAGTTTTTCTTAAATTTCGGACATGACTTGTAGTTATAGACTACTTACTTGGCAGTTCTTTTGGGAAGAGGCTGAAGGGTATGGAGACCAGGAGGAGGCAGACGGCCACGATAGCGGGTCCCAGCCACCAGGCGCCGACCCAACCGGGGTCGAAGACGGACACCACAACCCTGATGAGGGAGAAAATTTCATTTCATTTCATTTATTCAACCAAAAATCATGATAAAAACAATACAGCAAATAGCAACATTTACATGATTATAATACATTGTTATATGGTTCGGACCATTGAGAAATCATGGCATGTAAAAAGAAATGTCCCTTAAATATACATTTTAGATAAAACATACAACAAATAGCTAACCTCGATCACACACATACACACGCACGCACACACACGAAAACCCTATTTGAACATTTGCATAAAAATGTAAAAATGTAAACCTAAGTATATAAAATAAATAGTCAATAGTACATAAAATGATACATGTATATATGAGTGAATAATTTTAGTATGTAACAAAGGAAAAGGAAAAGAAAATGCAAACTCCTTTCATACGTGTGGCATAGACTCCAAAAGGTAGGTACGGCATTGTTTTTTTTTTTTAATTTGGTGATTGTCGTGCTGAATTTTATAGAGTCTTCTAGTATATTCCACGCTTTTACAACAAAATAAAGAATAAAACAATGCTTACAACATTATACAGTAATGTTAACGGGTGGTGGAGGAAATATCACGGAATGTTCAATCAGAGGGTTTTGCAGATGCTATTGTTTGATTTGATTTTATTCATTTATTAATTTCTTCCAATTAAGGGATCTCAGATTTCTACTGAGTGAAGATCATTATTTTTTTTTTCACGAAATTGATTTGATTTGAGTTTATTCATTCATTTATTTCTTTAATATCTACCCGTCTGGTACTCGGAGCTCGGTGAACGTGGTGAGAAAGAAACCAGAGACGACGTAACCGACGCCCGGTCCTAGCGCCGCGACAGCGAACATTATCCCTGCAATAAATAATCACAGCATCGTAAAAACGTTATAAATCACCAAATTTTTTCAATGAGCAAAGCTTTGCCGGAAATCCGGATTGCTAGACCGGTGCTCAACCCATCGAGCCACGAAGACTTTTGAATTGAGGGGTGGGGGACCCTTTTTAATGATCGATTAAACACCCTTTAATAATTGCAACATAAATTTATTATCAAATTACGCGTATATCATGACCCTTTTCATATGTTATGCATCATGATTGTAAATGTGGTTGGCGAGCACACAAATCATTAAGACTGGACATGCTCTATGATTTCATAATTTAGGATTGTCCTTGTTTGGAGTGTTTTGTAAATTGTATTGTAGTGTTTTGTAAATTCAAAATGATTTGTATCATGAGAATGATCATGTTGATAACGAAAACATGCAAATCGAATCAAATCAAATCAAATTAAATCAAATCAAATCGAATCTCTTAACAGGAACGAAAAGAACAAGACGTAATTGTAGAGGTATATGGGAATAAACATCATCCTGGATTAAAAGGGTTACGGTTATAGATATTGAAGACACTCACCGAAGTAGAGCCCGTAGCTCCTGTTCGATACGGACTCGTCGAGGGCCGCGAAGCCCAGCGTGTAGAGCGGCAGCGACCCGATGGCAGTCACGACCATGGACGCCACGAACACGTAATAATAGTTGGCGAGCTGCGAGTTGCTCTCCACCGCTGCCGCCGAGCACGCGTCATCATCCTCCGCATCGTCCGTCGTCGCTCCCGTGGTCGTACTGGCGTTCATGCCGGTCGTCGACGTCGTCGACGTCAGCTCACAGGTAACGCTCTGTCCCACGCGGACGTACGAGTACGGGCTCGTGGAGAAGTGCGGCAGCGCGAAGACGAACGTTCCCACGGCGGCCAGGACGATGCCCACAAATACCCAGCGGATCTTGTGACCGCGACCGCCGACGAAGACAACGGGGAGAACGAGCAGGATGGTGACGATGTCGAAGACGCTGACGAGGAGGCCCGTCTGCTGGCTGGAGAACTGGAAGCGACGCTCGATTGACGTGATGGAGCCGGACAGGAGTCCCTGGACGAACATCCCCTGCATTGATAACGACCACAATACAAGAGAGTGGTGGAGTGTGACGTCATCAAACATCCTTTTTGTTCAAGTATCAATTTAATTTTTTTTTACAAAATTTCCATACAAATCATGCCCAAATGCCGAATATCGATTGAATATGTTTAATTGGTAGTTCAGTTATGGTAGAGAGGGCGCTGCTGCACAACACACTTTTTTCGTGAGGTAATAAATAACTGAGTTTGAAAGTACATGCAATTTTAATGGCAGAACAAACTTTATTCGGTCAAAATTGATTTAAAAATGGCTGAAATACCAATGAGTTTATCCTATCGTATTTTTATTTGCCCAAAATTAAACAATGACTTTTGACAAAATCAGAAAAATATGCTGAAGCTTTTTCAAAATTTTAAAACACAATCGTGTGCATTTTAAGAACTTTGATCGTAACTGCGATGCAGTTTTGTGGCACATTACTATGTTCATTAATTTTCTAAATGCAGATCAAATTTGTACCTGGAAGAACGTAGCTGAGCACATTGCAACCAGGAACCATTGCGCCGTGCACATCTTCTGCAGCCAGCGTGGTCGGCAGCCGAGCCATCCACACGTGATCGACATCGTCGACGACGTATCGGCAACGACATCGTCGCCTTTTTGTTAGAATGGCAAGAAAATAATTTATATGAAATTTACAAATTCCCGGGGGGTTTATATACAATAAGACACTAACATGTTTTTTTTTTTCCATTTAGCGTTAACCAAAGCATGCGAACACGACGTAGGACATATGAATTTCAAGCAATATACAGAATGTATTAATTGCAAGGACCATTTAAGTTTGAAGGTGAATAGTATACTAATTTTAGTAAGCGATACATTTGTAATAATGCTTAAAATTATGTTGTTTCCAAACTGAAAATTAAGTAAGAGAATATGATTAAGTATACAAGACGTATCATCATAATGTATTGTAATATTGAACACAACAACATTTAACTGTACCTTTGGGAGTCGATACATGTCCGTTCGTCTTCTCGTCCACGACATCGCCGTCTACATCGTTGCCGGTCTTCGCTTTCGTGTTAACGTCGTCCATCTCAACGCCCTCTTCGCAGTCCTCATCGTAAAGAGCGATCTGCGACGTCCTAGCGCCGGGCATGTAGAGGACGTCCACGCCTTTTTCCATTTTTTAGCGGTGCTGACGACAATATTCTTTCTGCATGGTATATTCAAGGGAAAGTTGAGTTTTGGTAGAGAGGGCGCTACACATAATACATTTTTGTGAGGTAATGGAAAAGTGAGTGTGAAATTTTAAAGAGCATAATATTTCAATGATAGAATAAACTTTATTTGATAAACAACGGCTGAAATATCCATAAACGTAATAATTTGTAATAAATCGTCGTCATCATCATAATCATCAACATCATCGACACCATCATCGTCATAATCAGAATTATCAGCATCAGCATCGTCATCATCATCATCACCATCACCTTCACGACCTCATTTAAAAACCTGACAATAAACAGATGAATACATGGAAACACTTTGAGACAGTCGATTCGCACGCCAAAAACTTTGTGAGCTAATTGCCACATAGTATCTTAAAGGGCAATGAAACTCAAAAACAGAGTTTATCCTACTTTATACATCGTAATGTGCCCGTTTATTATATGTTACATTACTCCGACTCAGATTTCTGCTTTGGAAGAAATATGTGAAAACTCTATCGGTTACGTGACTGTTTACGCGAACACCACTGGGGCCACCATTATTCGCTTTGTGCGGACTACGGTCCGTTGGCATGCACTAATGCATTTCAATAGCACCTATTCAAATCATTTGTCTAAATTACTTGTAGGTGCTTTGACGAGTCCCCAAATCAGAGAAAGTGCTTTTATTTGGCGGTCCGCACAGTCGTCATACTTTGCAAAGCATGTCGGGCAATTACTAGAACATAATATGGCCTCTCCCATCATCTTTTGCCACCGTAAGAATTAGTAAAATATGTGTATGTTCACGCAAGGATTTTATGGGATCCAGGAGGCTAAAATTGGCAAGTTGTATATCAAATGAAATGTCTGTCCACCCTCTAAACGATAATGATAACAGAAAGCCATAGTTTCAGTTTGTTACATATATATCTGTAACGTGCTATATACAGTGATTGAAGTTGAGAAGTTGTCGATAATCAACAATGCCCAAATCCGACGGGTGAATTAAGGTTACTGCGATCATAAATTAATTAGCTAATTTGCGGTGCAGACGAGAATTAGAAGGTTCTCTTGTTAAATGGACTAATTTTGCAGGGAGTTTGCACATAATTACGCCATATAAATCACATGTTTTGATTGTTAACCTATTAAGATGGTTCCTTTTGTGTCAAAAACTTTTTTTTTCTGTGTGATTAATTGCGTTGTTTGATGAGCAGTGGTCAATCCGTCGTCCAATTGTACTGCAGGTCACTGGCTTTGTTGGCTGCGTATTATAAGTTTCAAGAGGCCCTAAATCCACTTTCCATTATAAACTGAGTTAACGATATAAAATATACATTTATAAGCTACGAAGCTACGTAATAAGAATCCACATTTTACGAGAAATTATTCACTAAAAATCAAAACGTGAAGAGATTGTTTCCAAAAGGGGTTAGATTCATTTTTCATTAAAAAAAAAATTGAGTCAGCGATTTCAGTAGGCATTAATAGGCTATGTAACTACTATGTAGAATCAAAATTTTAGGACAATTTACTCACTCCAAAAAGATAAAATAAAGTTCAATTTTTGTATTCTCATAGGCATGTGTACAAAGTTTGACAAAGTTACTCCAAAGTTGAAAAAGTGGATCTAACCCCTTTTGGAAATAAGCTCTTCATATAGAAAGTTAAATTGTTATATTCCCAGATGCACGTATACAAAGTTGGGCATAAAAGCTTGATTTCCTTGAATGTTGCAAAAAGTAGATATAGCGCTTTTTTGGGGGGAAAAAAGCTCTTCTTTTGTCTGTCCCAAACCGTTCAATCATTCGTCGACAAATCTTTAACATGTTTGATTTATTATGTTACCTTGAAAATGTATGGTTCCGATACAATTGATCATTTTTTCAAAAGGGGCAACCAATTCTTTGAATATGATATAATAGGCTAGGTACATATCGGCGATTCTCGCAAGATATCTCTTTATTATTTACTCTATAGCAGCTACAGATGTAACTTACGGCAATTATTTGTTTAGTTTACTTTTATTTTAGAGAAATACATGAGGATGGACGTGTTGCTGTCTATGGTCTCCAATATGTCATGATAAATAAAAGAGGACTAAAATGTTATATGGTTATTAAAGTAGATCAGTAGTTTTCAGCAGTAACTTTGCATCAGTTATTATACAGTACGTATTTTCCGATGTTGCATCACTCCCACGCGACCTTCCTTATGTATTCTGTTTAGTTTTGTTTTATAGTGTGTTTGTCCACATCCTTGTATTTTTACGTGTTTGTTTTGTCTGATAATCGTCACTCTACAGCCTCAGAAGTAGTCTAGCATTGGACTGCGGCAATTTATTTTATTCCCGAGAAACGGCCGACGATCCGAGAACCGCGTGATGTGG
>JAUELG010046728.1:0-11378 GCA_031471515.1 Dendraster excentricus | reverse complement strand
GCTCTGTGATTGGTTTACTGTAATTATCAAGTAATCCCACAATGCATCAATGGTATCCTTCCCGGTCTTCAAAATTCACGTCACTTCTATGGAAGTGACACCCCCCTGATCTAGGCACGACATTCCCCCAAAAAAGGTTCAGACAAAAATGACATTAGCTGAGTAAATCATTATACATAACTATTATCGGTGTTACAGTATGTTGATTTAATCACGCTCAACATTAATTAAACATTGAGTGTAGCCATGTACACAATGTAAACACAATCATATACAGAGTGATTCCAAACAGGAAACTGGAATTCATCTACCAGTTAATACACTGGTCTAGTTGTGTACATGCTCATGTTGGTACCTTCTTAAAGACAACTACATTTATTATCGACTCATTTCTCTTTAATCAAAATTACCTCTCTGCGTTTGTGAACACTACGCCCGTGTGTCAACACATCAGGGTCCAGGTGTTGAATTTAGTCCTCCCCTGGTTATGATGTTAAAAACAGTTCATCTCAAAAATAATTATACAGTCAGAAAAAACAAGTATTACAATTAAAAATATTGCATTCTGATTTACGAGCCTTCGTCCGTTTATGATTTCGCTAACATAATTTTATGATAAAACTCATATTTTTGTTTTTTTCTTATGGCAGTCTGTGTACGTTTTTTTTTTTTTTAAGATTCCCTCAATATACTGTACAGGCATACATACATTTCGCTTATTAAAACAAAATAACAACCAATGAACCTAAATAAGGTGAAATAAAATAGTTTGCAAAGCCAATTTTATGAATATTTACAACATGCTCGGAAATGCTTGCTCATCTGCATTAAAGAACACAAACATGTCAAACGACTTATAATTGTGTTATAAAAACTAATCTTTAACCAATGCCATTATAATTGTTTTACAATTTAACATTGGTTATTAATTAATGTTTGTACCAAAAAAGTGACAGAACCTGTTAGGAAATGTGAAAATAGTAATACATCAACATTACTAATTGTGAATGCTATATTCGTTGACAACGTTTTTCTATTATATTTGGTGTTGCATTTGATGATGTGAAGAGTAAATGAACGCCTAACCAAATTACCAAATTGCAATGCTTAATCTCGCTACAATTATTACGGTATAATAGATTACAATATCAACTACTACGATGAATACATTTAATTTTAATTTGTATTTCTAATTCATGAGATATTGTAGGATATAATACACGATATCATGCATACAACATCAACAAGAATGATATAAGTCATTTTTTATAGATAATGATCCAATAGATTTAAAAGAAAATGATAGAAACAATGTACAACAATACCTAACGTACATATTGTAAACATATGCATTATACATGTAACAACACACAAAATAATCCCATTTGCATCATCTTCTACTAACAAACGGCTAAAAATCAATAATATCAATCAAATCGTTATAGGTTGGTAAAAATAAGCTCATGACTTGCAAAATAAATCACACATAACATGTTCAAGTAATTCATATTCCTAACAACCGAAATAAATATTATCTATTTGTTTTTTGTTCATATTGTTAATTTCCACCAGATCTAGAATGTTGACAAATAACAATGATGGTGATCATGATGAAGATGATGGTGATGTTAATAATCATCATTATTGTAATTAGGAGGGGAGTATGAGTGGATATGCACTTAATGAGACTACTAAACCTGATTTATGGCGTAATTTATCTCTTTTATTGAGTACTTATGCACATGAAACGCAAATACATGTTAACAATACAATTATATCCCTCCTTTTAACCAAATAATAGTGCTTCGAGGGGAGGGGGGTTTAACTATCCAACTATTACCAGTTTCGTGGCCCGATTTAACGCTCTCGAACATCCTATATAGAATTGGCCTTAACAAGTGGAAAGAATCCTAGTATCAGCCTCAACAATGCATACATGTTGCGCCAACTAAAAGTGGGGCCGGTCCTGGTTTCGGCTTTGATAATCCTGGTTTCGACAATTTCGAAAATTAGCGGTCTAGGTGAAACAAAAATTCTACGACTAGACTAGGGATGACTCTTTTCTGCAAAATATAGTGCAGATTTGCCGTCATACGTAGGGTTTTCAAATACCTCTGACGTCAGCCCATCCGTCTGGGATGATGTGAAAGCGTCGCTGGGACTGTAATGCCCGGACTTCTTCACGATCTTGGTGATCGCACTCCGCCCGGACTCTAGGTTACCAGATCCGCTCGAACTCTTAGTCGTGCTCGATCGGCTATTCTCTCCGTCCCCGCACGCGGCGCAGAGCAGGCCCCACTGCTTGCGGATGACGG
Organism: Dendraster excentricus; assembly: GCA_031471515.1. Lineage (NCBI taxonomy): Eukaryota > Metazoa > Echinodermata > Echinoidea > Clypeasteroida > Dendrasteridae > Dendraster > Dendraster excentricus. The sequence goes on along the minus strand of JAUELG010046728.1, from coordinate 9,063 downwards.
GCTTGCGCACGCAGTACAGCAGGAATATGAAGAGTCCCTGGAAGGAGTTGAAGACTATGAACAGCGCCTGTGCGATCTGAAGAAAAATTATATAAATTCAATCATACAGAGGAAACTGCCTAGAAATATTTACATGATAATGATTGAAAATGAGCAATGAAAAATAGGCTTCGCCGGGAATCACACCCGAGACCTTTGGACACCTAGACCAGTGTTCAAACCATCAAACCACGAAGACCTTTGAATGGCAGGCGTTTCCCTGAAACCCTTTTCAATGCTCGATAGTCATGAGCTTTATTAACTGGGCCAATCTCAATGATGATTAAATAAACTTTTATAGGCGCAGGATCACACGAAGCGATACAGCTTTGATAATTAAATTCAAACATATAGAGGAAACTGGCTGGAAACATTTAAATGATTGAAAATGAGCAAAGAAAAAAAGGCTTCGCCGGATATCGAACCCGATTTCCGATATATAAGTTGCAAGTACATGTATTGTATTGTGCGGGAATAAATTCATAAAGCGTTAACTCGCTCGATGATTTTCTGGAGTGATTTCGGATTAGTATTGTTAAAATATATATATAATGTTAAAAATAATTGTATATCAAAGTTCCTTTTTGTTAAGCGGGAAATCCGGTTCCGAGTAAAAATGACTGTACGAGGAAATACATGTTAGAGACAAAATATAGAGGTAAAAAAGTCAGGGGATAGATGTTAGAGGAAGGAATGTCTGAGGTAAAAAATGAAATAAGAGATAAAAACATAATGTCACGGTAAGCATTGACTTCACAAATTTTCGAATTTACTAGGCAAGAATATTGTAGTACAATTTTCAAAATTTAATCAATTTTATCGTATAATAATACTCATAATAATAATGTTGTTGTTTTTTGGGGGGGAGCTGTTCGTTATTCCGAGGTTCATTATTCCGAACACGCAAACTTCGTATATCTGAGAGTTTCTCAATTGATACATTTGTTATGCTACTTATTTGTGATACATTTCTTTCTCTATTTACTATTGTACCGATTTCCTTGTACCTCGTGAGTAGTACAAGATGTGTTGATGTTTGTAAATATCGCTGCACTTGCCACTGCACTTAATCATATTTTATGTAGTATACACACTTAACAAATTGTTATTATTTATTATTATGCATTGCAACAACTAGTTTATGTAAATTTCTAACTAGCCTAGTAATTCTTACATTAATCATATTGTTTTATTCATCTTAAAATATTACATTTGTCTTATGAAATATGAATTGATGCATGAAATGATGCATTACCTTTTCGAATTACTTAACCAACGAATCAATATATAATTTTCTGTTTTCATTAGTATTCTCTAGGTGTTGTATAATTATGCAGTATACCAACGCTTCTGTTAGTGCACTGCGTGATTTATTAATGGTATATTAATGTGTGTAAATCCTGGTGCAAACGTAACTGCAATGTAGATTTTAATGTGTCAGTATGCTGGATGTCATGTCAAAATAATCAAACAGTTGCAGCTTGTTATTCCGAAGGTTTTTTTTTCGAAGGTTCGGTTATCCCGAAGGTTCGCTATTCCTAAAACGAAATCGGAATCGTTATTCCGAAGGCTCGTTTATCCGAAAATAGAATCGGGTTCGTTGTTCCAGTAGGCTTGAAATGTGTACTCTGATATTAATAGCCTTGTCGTTTAAGCCAGAGGAGGGTGTACCGAGTCCACCGCTCCCCCTTAACTTAATCAAGCAAAAAAGTCACAACAGGTGAATACAATTAAGAAAGCGATAAATAAAGTAATGCTCAAATAGTAAATACTGCGTTAGTTTTGTTTGAAAGGCCTGATACACAAGCTGTAATATCATCTTTTTTCTAAATTATTACTTCTTACATTTTTACTTTTGGCATTTTTACAACGAGACGAAAATGATTGTAAATTCAAATGTAAAGCTTAGATAATTTAGAAACTTGAAACATGCATTGTGCAGTATCGTGTTCGAAATCATATTGCACAAACAAGATCGCAAACATTAATATTTCCTTATTATTTGTTAGGGTCTTGAGCTGATTGAGTATACAGAACTATTAAAATGTCTTCCTCATTATTTGCATAAAACCCTAATAAATATACCTGACTGATTTTCCCGATGAGAAGGAGATAACCACTGATCCAGGTCAGACCGAGCAGAACCAAGATGGTGACGGCGTTCTGAATGCGTTCAATCTTCTCCCGTCGCTCGTCATCCTTGTCCTTCTGTACCTTCCCGCTCACATTGGCCGACCTTTGAAGCTGGCGGACCACGAGCACGAAGATGACGGCGTTGATGATGAGGATGGTGGCCATAGGAATCAGGAGACCGCCGATCTGCGGCCAGAACTTTAGGAAACATCTGCAAGTGGGATGAATATTGATTTGAGAGAAAAGTTAATCACTAGAATGTTAGTTTGAACTCCAAAGGATTATCGGCTCCATGAAAACAAACTTAAATCAGTAACAATAAATGTTTGATATATATTTTTGTACTGGTGTTTTATATAATTTTATACAGTCAAACATGTCTATAGCGACCACGCAAGGGACCGGCTAAAAGTGGTCGCTATAAACAGATGGTCATATTAGGCAAGTTGGCAGCCATTTTGAATTTATGGTAGCATATTTGCACATGTGTAAAAGATTGGCATCTGTATATACGCCTGTCACGGTAAGGTCGGGACCAAGTATGTTTACCTATACAAGTACAGGCAGGTTGTGCCATTGTCGGAAATTGACGTTATGCCAATATATCACAAAATGACGTAGTGACGATGTTGGGCTGGTGGACATGTTAACCTCGAGTCAACCGCGATAGACCGACATCCGGCCAACAACTTATGACATCGTCCCGACGTCAGGTGGCTAGCTGGGTTATTGTCATGAACGAACTCCCAAAATCACATTTACCAATAGAACAGGTCCAGGTTATGATAACATAAACATGTAATATTGGTCTGTGTTTTGAGACGTACATCTTGTCTGTGCATGTGCCCCATGCAATTTCAACCATAGTTACCTAAATAAGTGACATGTAAGAGACTGCCCAAATGGTTGGCGAAATACTGGTGACATCAGATTCTGAAGATAAGGGGGCTACGGTAGAATTCTTGAGAATAATTTATACCAAGTTTTATGCCGAAATAATGGCATAAACTGTATTTCGACGATTGAACCTTAGACATGGAATTCTCCACTTGTTTACATTTGGCTGAAAATAACACCTACAACGTTTCAAAGTTGTCTTCATGTACACTAATACTATTGATATGAAACTAAAACAAGATCACATTTGTAATTAAACAAGTATGCCATGTCATGAAAATAGCGTTTATATCATGCCTGTCAACATTAAATGAACATTAAATAATCGTTCCTTTGACCCTTTGCTGGTTAATTGACTGCGACAAGTCATGTGTAAATTATTTCCCATGGATTCTTTGATAATATCGACGAGAGTAATGTTTATTTTTAATTTGATATACTTTATTATTAAAGGGGACCACCGGGCAAATAACAACACATTATTATATGATTTGGCAGTGTTTTGTGATAATAAATAGACAATCAACATTTTGCACAGGGTTTTGTAATTATAAAACAAAGCATTTCATTTACAGCGCTTACGGAACATGGGCTATGTCAATGTTCCTGGTGTGCGAGTGCGTCAAAGCTATGTACGCGTACGTTTGTATGCAGTACATTCCCGGGTGGATGTTTGCTTCGCACACGCAGTAGTCGGGGAGTAGTCGTCAAATTCAGACCGCATACACGCATGCTTAAGATTCATGATGCGTTATCCAATTAATCATTTTTTTTCTGAAAACATATTTTTGTAAAATTGTTGACGGAATGGAACGCTTAACATGTAACATTTCTATAATCAAACTATTTTTTTTTGGGTGGTGGTACACTTTAAGTGAAATGTGAAATATGTTATCTCAAGTAGTAAGTGTCAAGTTTCCTTTTGCGCGGAGTATATAACAGGCAAGCACACTGGCGTTATGCCGAAAATGAAGTCAACAAACAACATTTTAATGAACAAATCTTGAATTCAGATTACATAATTACAAACACAAAACAATCAGTGCACTTACATGTGCACAGTTATTCAAGTACTACGGGTACTTACATGTCTTCGTTTGCGTAGTTCGTGTTGGCGATGGCTCCGGTAAGGATGGTGACCATTGCAGGAATACCTACGAACAACAATACTATTTTTATAAAGCGTGCATAATCCATTGCATATTTCATATTTTATTTACCTGTCAAAAAACAAAAAGAACATGAACAAATAAATCTGCCTGGTTCGTTTTCCGAACACAGACATTTCCTCAACCAGCGGGTTTTTATTCCGAAATGAATTATCATTCGTTAATCCGAAATTCATCCGAAATATCGTTATTCAGAAGGTACGTTGATCCAAACATTAAACAGGGTTTGATATTCGAAAAGTTGGTGAAGAGGTCTTCCTTCTGCAGTTTACAGACATAGGCTCGATATAATATAGTTATTATATAGATAGATAATATATGCCTTGGGTAGGTAAATAGATAGATAGATAGACATATAGATATATAGTCAAGTTGATAGACGGATAATCCTAAAGAAAAATGATTTTCCTATTATTTTGCAATAAGAATAGAAAAATAAATTCGTATTAATTTCCAAATTTTTCAAACAAATAAAGACCGTTATAATGAGATCAGTATTACTAATTACATCAAGTTGGTTGTTTAACCAAGGATATAAACATTTAAACTCAAATGTGGAGGGGCCAATCTTGGAAACAAGGCTTGTGAATGAAAATGCCCCTCAGATGGTTAGGCAATACTACAATTTTTTTATTGAAAGGTTTATTTTATTGAATGCAAACTCGTAGCCATACTGCTAAATTGCGCAGCATTTACATGGTAAAAAGTACATAATACATCAAAAACATATAACAACGTTATACTAAAATAATACAAAATGAAAGTGGAATATACATACAAGAACAATTGTCACAATTGGAATTTGGCAAAGAGTAATTACATAATTATGGCACGTTATTTCAAAATAATGAGTTGTTATCATAATTTAGGAGCAAGTAATCTTATAGGTCGATTAATAATTACAATAAATAGATATATTACCAAATATATATGATGAATATGACATACTTTTTGTATCCACACATTTATAAACTTGCATTTACTATTTGAAGAGCTTAGTTTTAAAAAGCGCTAAATCTACCTTCCATACAAAATTAGTAAAAAATATCAGCGCATCTACGTAGCCATATAAAAATCAAAATTTTGGAACGAATTACACAAAACAAAATAAAATTTCATTTTCGGAAAAAGGAACCTTCGGAATAACGAGCTGTAACCGTCTGAAATTAGTTAACCTTAACTAATACTACTTCTGACAAATGTTTTTGAAAAACTCACCCCAAGCAGCCAGGGCTGCCTTGATCATAAAGTTCGGGACGTACGAGTTGAGGACGTGGACGAGAAGGAGGTACATATTTACTCCCTCGACGCCCATCCAGGCAATGGAAGACAGAACGAAGTAATGAATGAGCGCCGCCAGCAGCCCGCATGCACCTGGCACCACCTCGGCTTCGTTCCTCATTGTGTCTACCCCGACCATGATGAGATAGGTGATGTAGAGACAGAGCAGGGTGATGCACAAGCAGATGAAGATCTGATGTGGCTGGCGACTCCGAAGTTTACTTTATTTGCATAATAAAGAAAACGCGAGAACGAGAGTGACACAAGGTGAATTAGTATGTATGCATCATATAGTTAATTAGGTTGCACAAAGTGTGAACAATTATGTCCCATAACCCAATTATTACGTACGTAGTACTGACAATCTTTAAAGGTGTTTGATTTGTTATTCAGTATGAAATACCAAAAATATCAACTTGGTTTGTTACTTTTTGGCTCCCACTCCAAATTCTTTCAAATTATACATCAAGTAGTATACGTACTGTTTACCACCGAAACGCATGCCTGTACCATGGCATAATTAAAACAGAGTGTTTAGAAAAACGCGGAACCTGATTTCCAACAGCCATTTCTTATAGAGTAAACATAGTTATATTTATTGAAATATATCATCACAAAGATGATTTATTATTCTTGTATGTGATACCAAATTTGTAATAATTGAGCTTTAACTGTAACATTTTGAACCAGCAATGTTAAATTGCTTTGCCCACAGGATTTAAATTTATTCATCAACAAGGTCTGATGGCCTTTAATTGAAACCTTTCATTGTGAGGGTATTGGAATCTTTTTGTTCCGATTTTCCTTAATCTGTAAATAAATACAAATGGAGATTTTTAAATCAGTTCCGTGCCTGACCATCCACTATCAGCTATCCACTAAACACGAGCACATACCTCTGCGGACAGACATTGTGGATAGATCATAGACCCTTCACTCAAGAGTGAAACACCTAATTATAAATCAGGAATTGTAACTTGACTTTTTCTACTGTTTTATTATTTATATTGCATTTAACAATACTTCCTACTCTTGTGCGCAAAGTGCTATTTACATAACCCTTTCAAATTTTAGAAATCGATAGTAAATGTTTGACAAAACATTGCTTTGATGAAGCGAACTGAATACGAAATTTTGTTTTAATGCTGCTGACGTGTGGCCCAATACGCCAGTGTAGCTTTACGCCGTATTCACGTCTGGAACTCACATGGTTACAGATTTGCCGTATGCATTCCACGCAGACGCGAACGTTGGTTAACATCTGTCATCGGTTGACAGTTCTATTTTTTAACAAATGATTGCTCACAAATTCAATGTCACCTCAGTTCGTGTTGGAATTGTTTACATAAACATGATATAAGTATTCTTTCACATGGTTGGTGAAAAACAACATTCTCAGTTGATGACTGTGAGCTGTTTCTCAGGACTGCCTTTTAGCTTTCATTTGTACTACAAAAGTGTTATTCTTGTAAATCAGGTTGTTAAAGTTTATGTTGTTGTTGTAGTTGTATTTGCATTTGTTGCTGTTATACAAATAAGTCATGCTAATGAAAAGGGTTACTAGCTTGACGAACGCCTCAGGAATTAACCAGTTTCAATCGTTATTATGAAGGTTTGTATGCTTTGGATGACGTTTGGCTAACACGTTTTTACTTGCAGGGGGACCATATGATAAATATTTTCAGAGGGTAAATATTGTTGCAAAATAAACCTATATTCAAATAAAGTCACTTATCTGAATGAAATAAATCAATTAACCTGATTTTAGAGTACATATTCATTACTTCATATGACATTATCTATTTGGGGTTCCTGAAATACATGAATTACAATTTATCTCCATGTGGCTAAGCAACTAATGTTCCAGCAATATTATTTATCCTTCCTGAACTTATGTCGCTAATGCTCCAACATATTATTTCATCCATTATCAGTTACCTGTTCCACAGATAGGTGGCGAGTGTGATGACCAGACACACTATGGATATAGCGCATCCGATGTAGCTCAGCACACTGTATGTAAGCACTGGAGGTGATTGGTAGATATCCTAACGAAAGATGAAAACAAAATGTTTTAGTTGAGGTGTTAACATATCCAAAATCCAACAACAAATCATGAATTATACAAACAAAAATACATTTGAAAAATGTGGACAAAAAATATGTCTGCACAAAACTATGTCTATGGTAAACAACCTTTGTTGACATTTCGATGTTTATTCTTTGTTACAATACCTAGCATAATTGTACATTTCGAGTTAAATCTATATCTAAATTAAACAAGTGGCATGCACAAAATTGAACATAAGGCAATTGATATTAACAACCAGTATTGTATCAATAGTAATAGTAATGTATCAAAACAGTCAATACCTGATTTGTAGTTTAATTAACGATTATATTATACTATTTTGTACAGCTACTGATCGATATATTTTGATACAGTAACATTTTGCTTTGATAATATCATACCATCAGCACAGCAAAGTTCGTGGCATGATTACACGAGCATGTGTATGTTTCTCTTGAGGGTTGCTCGCTGTTCTCGTTGTCCGGTTTAGCCGTGGTCCTTGAAGTCAGATTGCAACCACGCGAAGACCAATCGTTTGTGCTAACGTCCCAGAACACACACGTCTGGTTAGTATAGCCAGGCTGTATGTTTGAAATAAGGATATTTTATGCTCAGCGCATTATTTAAAAAAAATGCTGAATAGACCAATATCAATTAGTAATTATAAACATATTAAACAAACAAATATTTATAGAGATGTTTTGACGTTCAAATTATATGCAATGCAAACAAGCAGTTAAGTACAATGGTGGTGACAGTGGCGCCTTAATTGATGGTAAGTGAGTTTGATTGTTAAAAAGCATGCGTTTGAGTGTGTGTTGGTGTGCAAGTGTATTCGCCATTCCCTTGCCCCTTATTGATCACACTTGCGTGCCACGGTAATTCCTATGAACACGTGATGGCCATCATGTTCCCCTCTCGTGTTTATGGGGTTCACTTGTTGTATTAACTGTCCACAAATTGGAGAAAAACTTGATTCGTAAATGCACGTAATCATTTTGTGTCCTGACAGCGCTGTCTGCATCCATGTTATATAAAACTACCCATGCGATCCACGAGCTGCAATGAATTAACATTAATTCAAAACAACTTTTTGCGGCATTAATTGACATCCGTTTCATGTACACAGTTCACATTGATGCTTTTTAACCTACGTTGGTGTATCACTGACTAGAATGTTCTCAACATCTTAAGGTGGGAAGGTGGGGAAAGAGTTTGCATTAGATAATAGCTTGTTTTACCCCATAACGAGGCAATAATAATAGTCGATGGGATCTCGTCTAGGAGAACTAACCTTGGGACAGACACACATATATGATCACTATAATTGGTGTTACCTCTAGCGCCGCGAACGTGAGGTTGATTGGCCGCGCGAGGTTCTCCACCACTCGACCACCGAAGCTGAGGGCTATAACGGGAGTGTTTGCCGTGCGGTTCACCTCGGCGTTCGTCTGGCTGAAGTTACGCACAGAA
>JAUELG010046172.1:0-11382 GCA_031471515.1 Dendraster excentricus | reverse complement strand
CTCAGTTTTTAATTACCTCACAAAAATATTGTGATGTGTAGCGCCCTCTCTACCAAAACTAAACTACCCCTTTAACTCAAACACAACACATTCGTAAGGCTTTACTTCATACACACATAAACACCCACGTGCACATCCACAAACGGACCCATCCAATCTTAATCCTGGATACAAAACACGTGCATCATTCAGCTCCATCCCCAATCCAAAATTCACCAAAGTCACGCCCACCACGAGCGTCTCCGAATCCGAAACAATACCTAGCATTCTAACTTCGTTCCAACAAAGACTATGCAGTGTTAGCAACCTGAATACCGTAATTATAACCCCAACCTGAATACCATATTTATATACCGTATGAATAACCCCAGATCGCAATGCGCTCCAGATATCCAAAGTATTTACCTATCAATTGGCATCTTATTTTAACTACCTATTTAACCTAAACAGACCCAGAAGTCTGTACCGCTACATTACTTGCGTGTTTTCGAATGTATTGTGTTTATTTTTAACTGGTATGTGTACAAGTAATAATTACGTGACTGGATTCGACTAATAACGTTGTCGAAATTCACAGATTCGTTTAACAAAAATATTTTTTAATGTGAACCATTCAATCTTTTACACTTTCTCCTTTCGTATTCTTTAATCATAGCAATTTGAGGTCATTGATGAACTTGATGGTTATCGAGAGGCCCACCCTCCCGTTGGTTTCAACGTGGTGCCTCAGGCAGGAGGTGTGATCATATCTTGTAAACATGGAGACAAATTAATGAGCGATGTAAGCACACATTAATGTTTTCATATTAAATTACCGCCCAGAAAATCAAATGTTGTTTATATATATTTGTGTAAACGCTTTGTAAACCATCGGTCTCGAAAACCGTATGAATCATGTTGTTGTTAAGTTGATTTATTTGCATTAGTTTGAAATCATATACTCATAATACAAAATAGCTACATCATTATGGTATCCCTGAATTAATTGTTGAATCGTTCGGCTTAGTGTCAGGTTCATAAATATGACCAATATGAACATTGAAAACAAACGGAATTTCACGACAAAAACAGTTTCAGGATTTTCTATGACTTAACCGGTGAGCACTGGTCTAGCAATATGAAGGTCTTGGGTTGGAAACCCGGGAAAATGCCTAATTCATGGACACTCTTTAAAGATTTTAAACAGGGAGTGAGAGAGGTTCATTGGTTAAGCAATAATAACGTAGCAACATTATGATTAGTTTATGTTTTGTCTATCATTTATGCCAACATGAGTACATCTGTAAACCATTTCACCTTTGTTTTCAGCGAGTTACATCCATGGCTATTCGACACCAACTTGCCACAGTTCGATCATTTTCAGCGGCCAGATCCACTGAAACCGGCCAAGATGATATCGTGAGGATCGACATAAAACAGGAGGGGAATCCTTATTCGTCCTGCCATATATCTTTCCTGCTGAACCCACACGCACTCGGTTTGTAACGAAACATGTCATTTTCCCTATATACCACCTAAAATGGTTTGGTTCATAATTATCGTTATTTTGCGGTAACTGCTTATTGGGCATATTTGTTGGTAGTGTCACTTTTCCCTGTCCCTGTATATGGTCGATCCCAACGAAAAATATACACGACATGTTCCGACCTTTTTAATTTTGTTAAAAGGTCCTACATGCTAGATTTATTTTGAGCAGATGCATCTTGGCAAGACCTTTCGCGCCATACCAAATATGTGACCATTGCATTTTTACGTTTTCTACAGGAACACAAAACATGTTTTTTTTTTTACCACTCATGAACACATTTCTTAAGGTTTTTTTTTTTTTTTTTTTTTTTTGAGCGGTGAAAATCTTAGAATGAAGACTTGATACGAATTGGTTTATTTGTGCGTGGGAAGTTGTTGCATAAGTCAGGACTCATTATGTGAGTTTTGGTAAGTAACTGGCAATTATGTGATTTTTGGTAATTTTTTACTCAGTGGTAGATTTTAAACGTTGCCTACGAATACATTTTTTTTTACCTCATTTAACACTAAACCATTTTCCTCTCCATCTTATTTTATTAATAGGTACATTTATGTGTGATTCGAAGGCATCCTTTGGTAATAGATAAAAAAAAAAGCGATAGTCAAGAACATCTATGTGGTATTACCTCATGTGGATTCTCTGTATTCGTAGGTAGAGTATATTCGGAGGTAAAAAAAATAAAAGGAAACTTTTGGATATTAAAGCCCATTGGGATGTCGCAATCAACCTAATTAATGTGCACTTTTTAATTTCGACCAGTCGTTTTCATCATCTTGAATTTCAACTGAAATTATGTTTTTTTTTACAAGGTTCCAAATAACGATGTCATTATTGATTTTTAAAATCGATTAAAAAATGTTTACAAACTAAAAGCATCTGGTGGCCCACTGAATGAAGATGATCAACCTATCGATTCAAAAGCAATTGCGGTTGTTCGATTTGCATTGTCGCATTTTTGTCTTGAAAGTTCCTTGTAAAACCGTATCATGTAGTTTGTGTACGCTGATGTATGATTTGGCGTACGCATTGAAAGTATGTTTTGGCGAACAGTTGTATATCAAAAACAGATAACTAAGTCGATGTAATCAATTACTTTAATTTCTATTATATTCATAGGATAAAATGATGAATGATGAATCACAAATGGCTCTTTATAAAGTATATAAAATACCGAATAACTCACCATTTGACATAACTGATGATTATATTTATTTGTATGAAATGGCACAATTTGATTAACATTTTTTTTAAAATCACAATAAATTATTCCCCCCTAAAAAAAAAGTGATTAAAAAACAATCAGTGTGTTTCGCCTAACATTCAGCTACACCATATCCCAACTATTCTCCTACTACCTCAGATATATACTTTTTGTTTGTTGGGAAGAAATAACATTCCATTTTTTTTAATTTCGCAATTGTGTTTTAGTCTGTATTATAAGATGATACGACTTATTAGTATTTTCTTCATGTGATATTTAGATTACATATAACAAGACCATGTAAATTGAAATATTGATGGTATTAAAAAGGTTATATAGTTTTATTCAAAGCCATTTTTGTCATTAAAAAGAAAAATAACGGAATTGAAAACATTGATGATGTGTTGTTATGCTTCCATATTCTGCCGCCTGGCTGTATTACGGCCTTACATAACATTCTCAGTCCAAGAATAATTTTGTTTATAGTATTCTTGATAAATGTAGCGCATAACAAGATTAACATTATATGTTAGCACTTGACAACATTGTAACTATGCATACTATGTAACGGAAACCTGGAAACAATGCGAGTTAATCTCATAAATATGACAATTAAACAGGAGGGTTCGAATCAATCTAAGATGTAAGGACATGCAAGATTTCCCAGTCACTTGTGTTTTATTGATATTCTACCCATTTAGAACATGCAGACGAGGGCCACGATGTATGAATTGTTTTTAGGATTCTAAAATGATATTTTTTTGTTTTTATTAAAGAGATAATATTATATTGCAGGTTTTCGCAATCGCTTAAATATGTATGTTTTCATCCATACAGTTTATCGTACCTGATGTAGACATTATACAGTGATTCACCCAAATATCGATCAACATTACGAATTCGAACATTCAGGTTTAGGATGTCCAAATGTTTACAATGAATACATATTTTGTTTTAAGGACACCCCTTATAGTGCAAATATAAATGTTTAAGAAGTCTTTTTTCTCCCAATTGATTATACGCACATTTCTATGATCGTATCTTACTTAGAACTGACATATTTTGTGACAGTCACTATTAATAACAGGTTTTCGTGACCTACGTACGAAATAAGTTACATGTTGCCTACGAATACGCATTGTTCACGTACATTGTATTTGTGTCATATGTTTGCCCAACAACCTACATTTCATCTGTGTAAAAAGGGAATTTCCCACTCTCTACAATAGTGATAAATATTTCTGATTCACATCTTAATATTACAAATTATGGAAAGTGATACAACCTCTTTTATTTAAGACAGGAAAATATCAACACACTAATAACATATTTGAACTTGCAAATGTATAACAAAATGATTATTAAGACACAATATGTACATGTATTCCATGATTAGCATCTTATAGATGAAATATAAGCAAACTTTTGCGTGAAGCAAATTGATTTGCAGTTCCATAATCACACTTTTGAAGTAATTTGTCTGTATTCGTAGTTAACGGTAGGAAATGTAAAATTCATCAAGGCCATTACTTTGCCGTTCTGGGGATTAGTGATGTCACCTTTTCAGGTTATGGTTGACATGTCTACTTAACATTTGTAAAAGGGTTGAACAAACAAAGTAGTTTGAAATTCGAACCTACACATCTGGCCGTGTACACTTTTCGTTGGAATCGATCATATGTGTTAATTAATGCTCGTAACACTACAACGTGCCAAATCGATTTGACCTGAAACCAAAAATAAACTTACCTAAATGTATTTGATCACAATACCTGACGTGTTTATTTTTCACTGACGGGTTGATTAGAGCCAAATAAAATCATTTGGAACGTTACGGAAACAAATTTACATAGACAAATATTGTTGGAAAGTGATATCATGTTTTGTGTGGACAAAACACGAAATTTCATTTCATTAACCTGGACAATTTTCAGAAAAAATCAAATGACTACACGTACAATTTGGCCTAATTTCAACGCCCGTTCGGACCTGTGTGCGCCTCTAGAACTTACCTGGATATATCGAAAACAAGTCCGCAAACCGCATACCGCACGGAACTGTGCACTTAGCGTATAAGCGGTTCCACAAGCAATCAACTAACAATACACATCCAAGTTTTACATTTGATCACGTAGTTTGGTTAGAAAAACAAGAAACAAGTGATCTAAATGTGTCATTGTAGATCATATAACACATGTGTTTGTTTATGTATTTCATATACAGTAGACGATCAGAACAACATGTCGAAGAACGCAGCCCAATGCAGGTACAATCAAACTTATTCATTGAAATCATGTGATTGCAAAAAAAAAAAACAACGTTGAATTATTCCTCTCTCATATGAAGCAAAGGCATCTTTCTCAGATCACTGCTTATCGTTATAATATAAGGACAACAGGAAGAAGTTATAAATGAAACTTTATTTTTTTATAGAGCCCAGTTGATAACATAACATACATTTGCCTCTTTTAAAAAGGGGTAAATTCATATTTTTTTTGTATAAAGCAGCATTGTTTTTTTATTTTTTTATTTATTTATTTTTTTTTTACAAATGTCTATGGGTTCAACCATCAAAACTTAATATTGTGTGTATTGGGTGTTTTTAAGCAAGTCAGACTATGTGACTTAATCAGCAAGTCAGATTTGTTCAAATATGCACATTTTCCAATTGCCATTAACAGCAAATTTGCAATCGATCGCGCCAGCTCTTCCTGAAACAAAGCTATCTGTTAAGGATGGTTATATGATACCCACATCAACAGGTGTGGAATACTTGTGGACATTTTTAGATTTTCCTATTCTATGTAAAAAAAAAAAAAAACGCTATGATTTTAAATGTAGTTATATTTCAGTATTTAGTTTCAGATAATAACACCTTAATTTTGTTGAATCACTTGAAAAAATTCCTATCTTGCCCTAATTCTTAACTCCAATTCCATTTCCGTGACACAGTAGTGTCGCTCCTAATGTCGGCAAGTCTGCTTCTGAGTTCCAACAAATAGCGAGCGAACTAAGCGTGGACCAGTACTATGAGCTTGGGGTAGCTCTTGGTTTCACCATTCCTCAACTAGATCAAATGAAAAGCCAACAACTATCCGTCGATATGTTGCTTGAGTGGAAAAGAAAGCTCCCACTTGATGCGAATGCCAAGGAAACATTACTGAGTGTACTGGGAGAGACAAACACGCAATCACAACATGGGGCAAGTGGTGAGAATGCATTGCTTATTATGAAATATGTCATTTTTCAAGAAATTCTAGTTTTGTTTTGATCAATGGCATAGGTTAAAACGCACTTACTTTACTACGTACTAATAGCGTACGCATATTATTTATGAATATTAATTCCAAGCACGTACAAACATGTTGGAATTGCATATGTGAGTAAATCATGATCGTATCTACAATACAGACAAATCACGATTTCATTCTTACAATCATACAATCATAACCCCCTGTTTTATGATTTTTTTATTAATAAACAAGCCATATCTAATTGCTTTTCATATTTCTTTTCATTTATATGTTATGCTCTTTATTGGATGAAATTACAGAAAATATCGCTCGAGGGTAAGTATTGACATGTCATTCAACGGTATATACAACAGTTGTTTCTCTCCTTTACCGTTTATATTCAATGGTATTTATTTTACTTTTGATTAATGATTAATGATAAAATGAAATATTAGTAAATGCATCAAATTTAATTTAATTAGAAGAGTAGTATTTATTAGACTGCCCATTTATACAGAAAATTACATGTATTGGAAAGTATATAAGAAAATGTGATTTAACTATTCTATGTATACGGTTTATGTTATTTATTTTTCATGATATATTCCCTTTTCCAGTGTAATTGATGATGAAGCTGTAGCTGCAATCGCTCGCAATATAAAGCCAAACGAATTCTATGCAGTAGGTACGAAGCTTGGACTACCAAAAAACGATCTAGAAGACATTGAATGTCGGAATATGGTGAGCACACAAGGAGCTGCTGTTCAAATGATGTCATCGCGGAAAGCATCGACATCAACAGTACAGGAGATTTTGAACTCTGTAAAGTCTGCTGCGCACACACTTAAAAAGGAAGGTGGGACATGACGTTTATTCTAAACAAGATCATTTACAATTAACCTATTACTCGTATTAGAGTTACTTCTATAGTGAAAATCTCACAATCCATCATTTTGCCCTAAAACTTATCTAGTGTCAAAACAAACATATTAATATTAAATCCTTAGTGACAATTTGATTTATTTTATTTATTATAAGATATGAAGGTTCCTTGTCAGAATACAATTTCACGTATTTCACGTTAACAAGACGCTTGCATCCTTCATGCTAATGTTGTATGTGTTACCAAGGAATGCTCGATGTGTTTGTTTATTTACTTATTTTTGTAGTTGAATGTGAAACCATATTGAGCGACGAGCTCATTCTCGACATGTCGAAGAGAATTCCCCTCAGTCTAGTACCCGTGCAAGACTTCAGTGTTCATCTGGGACTGGGAATGTGTGCGGGAGAACGTGCCATGTTTAAGGGCCTGAACCAGAACAACGTGCAGATTGCCTACTCCGATTTACTCCATGCATTCACCAATAAACATGGCACTGGAAAGGAAAGCGCTCTCAAGCTTCGGAACATTCTGAGGAAAAACGACATGGCAACGGTGGCTGAAATTCTCGAGAGAAGTAAGAATAAAGTGTTATAATATACCTACAGTATATTGAAAATGCGATGTACTCAAGTGGTTAGTTTATTTATCCATCTGTAACTAGTACACAATGGTATTTTCGGGGCAGTAACCTTCATGTAATCGGCCAAAATATTTCTAGTACGCGGGATATATCAGTGTCCACTGAAGATGTTTCATTAATTGTTACTCCATGTTTAAGCGTCATTGAGTATAAACAAGGGTTGTATCGTACAATTAATGGAAGCCTCCCGGTTTCGGCATCTTTGAAATTAATTTTCAATAGCCGAAATTAGTCAATACATAACCATTATTTAATGGATTAAGACCACACATCTAATTGATTTAGACAATTATAAATCAAGTTTACATTTGTTGAATTATGTTGGATTATTACACTTAAATGAACATAATAACATTGTATAAAAACTCGACAAAGTTTACTTCAAACTCTACAATATTTATTTAATACCTTCTCAAGATCATATTGTAGGTAATTACACGGGACGGGTTTCCGTTTCAAATGTCCATTTTGGACAAAACTTAATTACGATATAAGTTTTCGGATGTTCCACTGTCTACGTTATAATAAAAGGCTGTGTCCAAAGTAAGTTCAATGAGTAGGTGACTATCTTTTTTCATTTCCACTCATTTCACAGACACAGAAATCCACTGAACGTGAAATCTTCACGCATGACTTTGTGGACATATTCGAATATGACACGAATACACAGTTTACTTATCATTCGTCACTTGTTGCACTTGTCAACACTGTTACTAGATCTCTGAAGCGGGCCTAAGTAACATAATCAACATCCAGAACGATCTTTGCTCGCAAAATTCGCAACCAGATGTGAAACCTAGTCATACCAAGGTCATACAAAGTGAAATGCACTAATTGGATACCTGAGACTCAACATTTATTTCTGATTTAGAATTTTGCTTTCAGTTTATATTCTTTGTACACGTAATACTTTTAAAGTATTTGGCATTGTTCGTAATGTATTAATATTTCTTTTACTTCATTACCACTACCAATTCAGATTTGCGAATAATGAATATCAATGTCCAAGACAAGCGTCCCCATATCTCTTCTTCTTCGGAGTCTGCAGGTATGTATGACTACGCACAACTGTTGTATACTGATACACACATTGTGTGCTGCATTCGTGCAAGAAAGCTACCTTGATTTCATAGACCTTTAGTAACTGAAAAACAATTACCTATCCTCGGCCCATTTTGACCATCACAAAATCGAGAACTATACTATGAAATTTTCATGAAAAACTCAGAAAGTAAGAAATGCGGTCAATACACAGGCAAATACGGTATATTACGTGCCAACTTAATGAGCCAACAGTTGTAAATGTTGGAAAATTCACATTTTGGTGTATTAACAGCGTGTAATTGTTTGAAGTTAAATGTCTGTCACTGCAAACAAACGTGAATCTTTATTTTCTTAAAGCAACTCCAGGGTAATTTTAGCCACGCATAATTTCTCATAACTTTCACATTTGTATACATCTATAGAACATGGCATATCAAGCATGGGGAGAGTCTAGAATTGTAGTGTTACAGGTATGATATTCGTGTTCAGATAAATAATGTAACTGCAATTAAATTTGTTGACAGTACTTTCTAACTGTTCAATATTTATATGTGTTCAAACCGACGTGTAATAAAAGTGTATCTGATTTGTTATTATGATAACTATGTTGCATGAAAGACAATTAAAAATAATTAATTTATGTTTGTTTTCTAAAACAGGTGAATTCGTTGGGATAGCATCATCCAGATCAAAAGGTCTCCGTACTACTTCCAAAACAATCGGTAAGACAGGTGGATATTTATCCTTCGATGATGATAGCATCAACATGTCTATCGCAGTTGGGGCTCTCAATGGAAGGCACAAGATAACCCTAGATAAGATTCAGGAGCATCCCCAACCTGACACGGCAAACCAGACTCAAGTATTTGCCTCGTATGGGTTCCGGTGTGAACCGGTTTGCAGCAAGCTCAGCAAGCCGGTCACTTTCACGCTGTCGACCGATTGTGGCATTTTCGAGTCAGCACCAGGTGCAAAAGTAACATTAACGGGTACGTTAACATAAAACCTATTCTCTATTTCTCATTTAAAAATGAGTCGATGATTCCAGTATCAAAGGTATAGTTAAGTTCTGGTAAAGGGAGTACATTTTTGGCAAATTTAATTTGTGGAACCGAAATTTGTAGCATTACATTACACACTAATAGTAATTACTCCACCTTCCTCGGAAGGAATATTAATATTATCGATTGCTAAGTAACAGCCTGTTATCAATAAATTATACAAGCCTGTTCTTAAATTATTGAAAAGAGGGACCAACAACATAATATACAACAGTCTGAATACATACTGTCACTCTATTGGGATAAGACAAAGGTCATTATGTTGGTAGTTACTGGTACTATCAGACAGCGTTCAAGCTCATTTCAAGTAAATTTGTTATCAAAATATGTATAGTCAGCCACAAAATCATGTAAGAAATGAAAGAGCACTATTTGAATATATCCCCATGCGTAGATACATATGACTGGACGTGCAGCAAAAGTTTAATAGAAAAATGACACATTCCGAAAACGCTTCATTACTAAACAGGTGGTGGGTCAGAAGGAAGGGTAATTGTAATTAACTTCATGTTATAATTTGTTGTGATGGTATATTCCTGTTTTTCTTTGTTATTATAACTCTTAATATCGATATATTCCGTCCCCATCCAATGCACTGCTAATACCCCATCCTCCGGTTCATCGTACCCACAGGACTAGCGCCAGAGCAAGACACGGAATACCAGTGTGGAAAAGCTGCCTCGCAATAATATATAATAATATCCACAAGAATAACAACGCTACCACCACCGCGGAGATTGAGGTAAGTCTTCCCTGTGAGATAATTGCAAATTATACAAATACATATATTCTAAAGAAAAAGTGCAGGTTACCAGACTGACCAATGGCATATATCCAATGCCAATATAACAATTTACTTTACAACATAATGTACACACTTGTTTATGAGGACATACTTGTACCCAATTTAAACAATATTTTGATTAGAATTACAGAGTTTGGCCAGAGCTACCCGGAAGTTGAAGTGATATCAGAAAGTACAGCCTGATAACACTGCATCGACTGACTATGGTGAATAAATCTTCATGGGGAATATAAAACCATAATTATATAGGCAATATAACCACCTTGGTCAATTTTTCATCGTCTGTATCATTTATCGTTGTCCTAATGAAAACTATAATTGTTATGCTTTTAGTATTTGCAGCTGTGTTTATGAAATATCGATCCCGATATGCACATAATATCAACATAATGATGAAAACAGTCGTTCTTTAGTTTGCCCCGAAATTATTTCCACACTGGGACAGGTAACTTTACCAAAATATATCATATGTTATTCCATATTTCATACAGATAAACCAACTTATCGTGTAAAGATATTACCTCACAGGACTGAGGGGATGGGGTTCTCTCTCGTCGTCATCGGTACCCTCAAAACCGCTGCATCTTTGTTTGGAAAGTAGTTATACTATGACACGTTTTAAGTTTTGTCTATTTATTCGTGCACGTATACTCTCGTACTGATGGTAATCAGCGTAATGAATGTGGCGCTAAAGATAAGAACGAACGTTTGTTTTTCCGTACTTGTCTCACCAAAGTATTACAGAGTGCGATCTGTTCATCATAATAATGATACAGTACAATATAATCAATGAACTTTATGTAAGAGTATTCACAGTGACCTCATTGGATAGTTTTTTTCATTTGTTTTATTTTACAATTATTAATTATCCTTGGGATTGGCCCAGTTTATATAGCTTCTGACAATCCGAGCATTGAAAATGGTTTCATGGGAACGACCGCCATCCAAAAGTCTTCGTGGCTTGGTGATTTCAGCACTGGTCTAGTA
>JAUELG010045950.1:0-11385 GCA_031471515.1 Dendraster excentricus | reverse complement strand
TGCACCATGGCGACTGGTGTTATCTAGCAATGGCTGCACCATGGCAACTGTTATCTGGCAATAGCTACACCATGGCATGGTTTTTATCTAGAAAGTTGGGGGAGATCATAAGGGAAAGGAGGACTGGTGCTAGCAAAGCAAGGCAATGTATGCCTGGCCACCAGATAGCATACATCAGAGTAATTCAATAAGATTCATCCAACCAGTATAGGTTGCTGCAGATTCTCAATATCTCCAAGGAACATTTTATAATAAAACAGTTGATCACACGAGGCTAGAAATGTTACCGACACCAGCTACAGTTAAATCTAGTGTACACTGTAACAAGGCAGGATTACACCAAAGATTGTGCTCAATGACCTGTATTGTACGCATAGGTCTCAATCATCATATTAACACTGAATGGTTACTGTTTACACAGTCTGTACATTATGTCAATATCAATGGTTGTGAATGTATCACAATATAATTGCTCGACAACTGAGTTCTAACCTATCAATGCCGGCATTTGATTTTTGATCCCTGGCAGGGGGGCGGGGCGGGGGGCACTCATGTGGGTATATGCCACATAAGAACCCCATTTTCACACCAGATTGCCGGTCTCAAGATACCCTAATTTCTAAAAATTGCCGCTTTATAGACCCCTGGAATGACTTGGCATGATAGCAGTGCCAAGTCCATTATTATTGTTCTAGTCAGCTCCTTGGACTACCATTGAGCCATTTTGAGGGTTTCTGTAGGTCTTTGGTAGTTCCAAGTCTATGTATTTTGTAGTTTTGGTCTGCTCCTTAATACCCCATTACAGAGTTCTAGTAGCTCAAAAGACCCCATATTTTTGGCTTGTAGTCAGCTCTTAAGACCCCCATTTTAGAGTTCTGTGTAACTCATCCCCTTCAAAAAATTATTTGAGTGCCCTCCCCCACACCCCTGGGCATTTTATGTCATTGAATCTTCATTGCTGTTCTCTACCCAGGAGTATAAATGGGTACTTGGTCAGAATGGTATCAGCTTGAGCTAGTATGCTAGTAATGTGCTAGAGAATTGTGCAGGTTTAAATGTACCTGATGACCAAGGGTTATTACCTGCCTCTAAATAGAGCACCTAAATACATGGCGCTTTATAAAAGCTAAAGGGAAACCATGTTATAACGAGCGCGCTTATAACGAGGTACCGTTCGTAATGAAGAGAATCGTTTGGTGATGATTTTCTCCCGTTTATTACGAGGTACCTCTTATAACGAGGCAAAATGGATAGTCTGGACTACCTCGTTATAACAGCGTTTCCCTGTATGAATTATTATTACTATTATTATTATGGTGTGGAGATCTCATGACCAATGCTCTTTGCCATCCCACACTAAAGTATTAACGAAGGTTAACAAACCACACACTATACTCAAGGTCTACAAACTCCACAAGCCATCAGGAGAGTATATCAGCATTATTTACTCGTCTTCATTCCTTCATGCATAGTATTACAATGTAGCAATTACAAGCAGAAAGTGTAATCATCAATTGATAGTGCTCTAGCCATCCAGATTCCAGTTGAACCTCATTCTCTTTGCTTGTCCAATGTCACATGGCAAACCTGTTGTCTATGTGGTGTATAATGTTGCTACACAGTGGGTTTCTGTCAAGATTGTACTAAGAATTGTGCTTCTTATTTTGAATATAAAAGCAACTTTATGACCTCGGCTGTCATCCTTAACACCTCATGATGAGAGAACAAGATCAGTTTGAGCAAAGAAGAGATAATGCGCTCTTGCATAAATTAATCTCTTCCTGCTCAATTCTAACAAAGAGAAGAGTCACTTTACATTGCGTTTTACTTGAAAATGTGAAATTACTTTGACCTTGAATTTGATTTGTTTTCATGTATAGTGATTATTTATGATCTGCTATGTGCTTGCAATAGACCGCTTCGGTAATGTATGCAAATTATATGCGTATGACGTCAAACTCCCTGTTGGCAAGCTAAACAATAGTAACTAGATCAGACAAGCTCCAGCAAACTTCACACGCCAGACATAGTTACTATTGTTGAGCTTCAATGTGGAGTCTGACGTCATACGCATATTATTTGCATACATTACCGAAGGGGTCTATTGTCCCCAGTCAAGTGTATTGATATCCATACTGGGCATTCAGTACTTTGTTAGTTTACTGTGTTCATGTACAGGGAAACCCTGTTATGAGGAGAATCCTTTGGTCCTGATTGTTCCAATGGCATAATATTTCACGATTAACAAGCTCGGTTGTAACGAGGTACCGCTTATAATGAGGTAAATTGATAGTCCTGAATACCTCGTTATAACAGGGTTTCCCTGTATTAACAATATCTGTATTGTACAGCTGATCTTCTTCCGTGTATCACATATTCTTATTCTTATGTGTTTTGGTTGGTATTGAATCTATGTGTGAAGTACATGTTGTATCCTGAACTTGAATTCTTCCTGTCTACCTGCCATGGTTGCATACAATGCCTCTCAAGACCTATGCTCAACAAGGTATGGTGGATTGAGTGAAGACAAATACAGTGCAACCCCATTAAAACAAGCATGTCAGGTTGTATGAACTGACCTTGCTATATCAAATATCTCATTGTATCAGGGCTTTAAATTTATATACAGAGGAATCTTGTTATAACGAGGTTAAATATAGCAATATCCTTTTATAACGAGGTGATTTTTCTAGTCCCAGCTCTTAATATTTCTTTCTTTGTTGACCCTGATATAATGAGAAACCTGATGCAGGGTAAATTTCATTATAAGTAGGACCAGCAATTTAATTACCTCTTATGAGTATTTGGTACCATCTGACCTCGTTATAATGAGGTTCCACTGTATACTTACAAATACAATTGTCATATTTCCACAGTATTCATTTAGGCTGTACAGTATGTCAGTTTGTGTAACTCTACGAAGCTTGATCACTGTGACATGTCCTGTGGAATGAATTAGCCGTTCTATGTTTCATTTGTTAAATAGTCATCTTGCCATGTTTTTTGTATTCCTGTAGACTTTTTCATAAATTTCTCTAAATTTCTTCCCCTACTGCATAAACTGGTAAAGCCTGATTTTAGATTGGAGATTTGTGTACCTGGATAAGTTAAACCCTGCACTTGTCACTAAAAAACTAGATTTTAATGTTAAAAGCCATAAGAAAGGCCTCAAAAGATTGAATTTGATGTCTTGGTCAAAAATATTTTGCAATATTATTTGAGAAAGATATTATTCATTCCATTTTTCTTTTACGTATATATGTTATGTGAACTTATTATATAAAATAATGCCTAATTCTTCAGAACATGCATGGAATACCAACGAGTGCAGGATTTTACAATTCAGTCACATTGTATGACTCAATAGACCGCTTCTGTAATGTATGCACATAATATGCGTATGACATCAGACTCCCCATTGTCAAGCTGAACAATATAACTAGGTTTGGCAAGCTAAATTTTCTGGAGCTTGCTGGACCTAGTTACTGTTTGCCAATGTGGAGTCTGACGTCATACACGGGTTATCTGCATACATGACAGAAGCCATCTATTAGGGATGGATAAATGAGATCTTGTAACATTGGGCTTCATCATGTGTCATCAGAGTAATTAGTGAACCAGTACTATGTACATAATGTCCCAGGCCTGATGATCATATCCCTTGCTCACATGTACAGGGAAACCCCGTTATTACGAGCTCGCTTATAATGAGGTATCGGTTATAACGAGGAGAATCCCTTGGTCAAGATTGTTCCAATGGCGTAATGCTCAACGTATATATATAACGAGTTCGGTATAGCGAGGTACCGCTTATACCGAGGTAAAATCGATACTCCCAACTTCCTTGTATAAATGGAGTTTCCCTGTATTTCCAGAAGTGTTGTGTATTTTCCTACATGGTTAAATGTCACATATATGTATACATCTTTCTGTCTACTTAAATAGGGAGAATAAGCATGTCTTGTAAAGTAGTGAATATCTACTCTGCATTGTATTGAACGGTTAGTGTAGTGCTCTAGGAAGACACTGTGGCCAAATGGCCGCAATGTGTTCTAAAAAGTATTCATAAGACATTTTGATTTGCAGTGTAATTTCTGTGGAATTGAAATTTCTGGTTAGTTTGGGCCGGATTAGACAGATTAGATAATCATGACCAAAATTCCTCTTTTTGTAAATATGATAATTTGTTGCTTTTCAAGCTGTACAGTAAGTGTGTATAATAAGAGAATTCTATCAAGAGTGGCTGTGCAAGTCTACGTTATGAATGTCTATTGTATTTTAACACTGTACTTGGAAGTGTTCTTAATAAATGTTTTAGTACCAGCACATACTGTTTGAATATTGTCATTCCATTATGCAGTCTACTATTTATGTACAGTCAAAAGTGGAAGTCACAAAAGTCAAATTATCGCCCAAGTTGAAGGTCTATTAAAATCCTCTTCTCTGTATGTTTTATTATTTTTAAAGGGACTACACAATGTACTTTGGCACTTATTTCATAGCAGATGACTGGTTAAATAAGTCAATCGATAGAAATTCCATGAAAAATAAAACAGCAGTGATTTTAGACTAATTTTCTGATGCCAAATCTCACTTAACAGCCAGTTTACGCACTGCCCACATGTAGGGTCCAGAATATTACGTCATCTAAAGTATTTATTTCATTATTCTGTTCTTTAGATGACGTCACATTTTGTCAATTAAAAAGGGGCGTTCCCAGGACAATTCAAGATTTACTAATAACTCCCAATTTGACAGATTTCATTGGAAATGTCTGCCAAATTCTTTTTCTTGAGAGAAAAGTATGTATAGAGAGCCTAATTGTGAAAATTAGGCCATCTAGACGCTGTAGTCCCTGTCAAAGCTATTTCTTCAGCCCCAAGATATTCGACTTAGGCAGACTTAGGCACTAGTATGTAGGCTATGTAATAGGAGTTCAATTGGAAATCCTCCCTACAAATTTGACCATTGCTCTGAATAAATTGTGACTAAGAAGTTTATTTCTCTGCGCTACAGCGTATAGCTGAGAAATTATGTTTGTAACAGGCAGGTCGTTAAAACGACTTCTTTGTGTATAAGCCAGTGGAGCGAATCCGTCGATTCGCGCGGGTTTTTTGTTTTGAATAGGTTCGGTATGTAGTCGAGCGGGGTGGTATAGTCATGGATTGGAGGGAGTGGTCATTCTACGTTTGTCAGTCGGGCTGTTTACACCCATACATTTATGCTGTATTTGTTTTGATAATGAATCAATAGTAATGATTGTAACTGTAATCATGCCCTAGGCTCATGCTGACAAGCTTTCCCATAATAAGATATGGCTATGGTTATTATTTTTGAGGTGTGGTTTCTATCTGGGCGATAGGTTTTTGAATGGGATGGATGAGCTTTTTTTGTGTATGCATGGAACAGACGAATACAAATGTTTTATCCACAATAGATGGCTTCTGTAATGTATGCAAATAATGTGACGTCAGACTCCCTGTAGGCATGTAAATCAATAGTAAATAAGTCTGGCAAGCTCCGGCAAACTTAGCTTGTCGGAAATAGGTACTATTGTTAAGCTTCCCAACGGGGAGTCTTATGTCATACGCATATTATTTGCATACACTACAGAGGCCGTCTATTTGACCAATGGTCGTCCAATCAGGTAATTGTTTGTGTGTACAACAGTTAAGGCCTACATTGTCCAAATCCTGAACATATAGTGTAACTACAGTCAACTCTCCCAAAGTCAAATCTCTTGGGGCTGAAGGAATCACTTTAACTTAAATTTGACTTAAAATGGGGGGGGGGGGGGGTTAAATACAATAGACTATAAAAAAGAAGGGGACTTGAGTAGACCTCTGACTTGTAGAGTTGCCTGTAGTAGTGAGATGATTAAAAGTATACATTGTAATAGAGTGCTGAAGGAGCAAAGTCACATCGGGGCCCCGTTGCAGAAAGAGATACAATTGATTGGAAGTAGCATTTAAATAAGTCAGATCTTGTTTCTAGATGAACAAACCTCATTTTCTGACTTACGATCAATCATAACTTACATCTCATTCTGCAACAGGACCCTGGTTAGTACAGGGAAACCATGTTATTAATGAGCTCGCTTATAACGAGGTACCGTTTATAACGAGGAGAATCCTTTGGTCCCAATTGTTCCAATGGTAATAATGCTCCACTTTTAACGTGCTCGGTTATACAACATTTCAGTTATAACAAGGTAAATTCGATAGTCGCCACTACCTCGTTATATTAGGGTTTCCCTGTACATATCCATGGATCTAATTAAGCTGTCCATTGATGGAGCTTCTGCTAGTGAGATGGAGCTGGGCTGGTGAATGCCTTCTTATCAACCAGCAATCACACATCTACAGGACAAGGAAATCCAGACAAATTTTATATACTATAAGTCAATAATGAATAATCCCTTAATATTTGAGCGCAATCGGTCAAGAAATAACACGAGTATCATTGGCTCTTTGATAAGTTTGAAAAGCTAAACATGTTTTGGGTTGGGGGAATGAAAAAATGTGACTATGAAGAAATCGGTAAAAATGGGAACTTTTGAGGACAAAACATACATTATTATGAGGAGTTGTCCACACACTTATCAGAGTGAGTTTCTCATAGTGATAAATGGACATCTTTAAAGAGCTGTAGTTTTCTTGTTTCTTGCCAAATTATGAAATCAGCATTTTGATTGGGTTTCATTGCCCTTTAATTTCTAGCTTCCCTGACATGGTTTAGAACGGTTACCCATGGAAACGAGTAGCTGGGATGCCACGCTTCGGTCAGTACTCTATTGTATTGGAAACGTGGGAGTTCCGTATTTGCCAGTCTATTTTAACCACATCCCTAAACTTTGGGGGTTTTCCAAGAAATATTTTGATAGTATAATTTTTTATTTTTTGATGGATAGGTTTTGATGGATTTGAGGATAGGTAAAAACATCCTTCTTTTCAGAGATTTGTGGTCTATGAAATATACTTGAATTTACTGAAGTCTCTGTAGCCCATAAAGGAAATTATGAGCCCCTTTCCTGATCAATCCATAATATTTGCTGGCAACATACAACATGGAACACTGAAAAAAAAACTTGTTTTCCTGAAGTAGGCATTTTGTGTGTACAATTTTCTCCTTGTATCTCCTTGTATTAACCGCTTCCCCTTTTGGGAGGTGCTCCCGCAAGAAATAAGGTGCAGTAAATAGACCGGCCAATACGGTACGAGTTATTCTGAAACAAATAAAATCTTCATGTAGACTGATTAATTTTCAAGATATGATCTTTAATTTAATTTTTATCCAAACATTTTGTTTGCATTTCTTGCACAAATCTTTGTTTACTTCTGAACACATATCATTGTATAGAACAATTTATAATACACAATTCTTTACAAGTGTTTCTGTTTGTGCCACTTTTTACTTACGTTTGTAATTTAGCAACACATCACAAAAGAAATGAAATCAATATTTGCATGAAAAGTTTTGAACACGCTGCTCTTGTAACATTTAAGCCCTGTATCAAAATGCTATATATACATGTGGTCTCAGAGCAGTGCCAAGCAGTCTGGTGTTCAGCTAATCTCATTGGTAAATTACATACATTGTATAAAAAGTAATTAGCATGAATGCACATGTATGCTTACTATCTGTTAACCTAACCTACAAAATAAATACAACACGGTACTGCACTGTATATTAGAAGCATAGACCACAAGCTTCACAAATAAAGGCTAGGATTCACAAAGCAGGTTTGTGAAGACCATATAAAATAAGCATGGCTTACATCTATGCAGTGCTGCTCATAGACAAGTAAAACAATTTATCATTCCTATGATATGACTGTCAGTACTTGCTAACCAGTAAATTTCACCATCTAAAACGACTAACATTTATTTGGTGCTTTAAGAGTAAGGAGTTTACATTCTTTCTCCATCAGGTTACAAATGGCACTCCATAGATGTAAGCCGCAGTATAAACCATGGTTTTATAAACCATGTTCTACACAAACCTCCTTTGTGAACCGCAGCCAATATCTTATAGGCACTGAGAGATACAAAACAAAAGTAATACTTGCAAGTTTATTGTACTAATACACACCACATGTTATCACGTATCCACACGTTGCATCATTCGTTGTCTGTGAGACTGCTCACTAGTCCATGTATAGCAGTCTAGGATTCATTGCTCATTGCTCAGTTGGTTGTAGTTACATTAGGACCACTCGCAAATGTTCATTTATAGATTCAGCAAACACTATAATATGGACCCGACATCACGTCTATGATTAATTGCTCATGTACATTGGTAGTCTGTAGTCACAGCTGGACCTACATGTAGATTCAGCAGATGCTGCTGAACAAATACCAGTGAAGTTCAATAATCAGTTGAGAACAGCTTGTGCATACAAGCCTACCAGTTTGGCACAGAATGGCTCAGTACAGTTTTATTTCGAGGAACCAACTGTCACTTGAGTTGTAAATCAAGTGGTTTGCTGCTAATCTTGCTATAACTGGGACTTGTGGCTTGAATGTGCGATCAAAAACCATCATTTCATGAACGCAGACATTACTGAACCTGTTCTGTGGGCTCACACAAATTGTTTACAGAAAACATACATCCAGAAGTTCAGTCGTCAAATAAATTACAAATCAATTTGTACAACACATGTGCTTAGTATATCTTTCATCACAATACTGTGTACATAACAAAGCTTGCAAGCAATAAACTACACTTGAATAACAGATACATAATTAGCTCTGTGATTGAAGCAATGGCATATTATAATCCCAGACCAGTACATGCAATGGAAGCCCTGTAGTGTTCAGTCTAATCAGGAGAGTGTATGTGATCTCAGTAGCCAGGCTACTGGTAGGTTGACCTGTCTTATGCATATTCATATGTTCAGACACATGTTGCATGAATCTAATCCAATAGACCATTTCTGCAATGTATGCAAATAATGTGCGCATGACGTAAGACTCCCAGTTGGCAAGCTTAACAATAGTAACTAGGTCCCGCAAGCTCAGTTTTCTGGAGCTTGCCAGACCTAGTTACTTTTGTTCAGCTTGCCAATGGGGTGTCTGACGTCACGTGTATATCATTTGCATACATTGATACGACTATTCAAACTGAACATGTAGCTTCACTCAGAAACATGCCATGGTAGAGTACTTATATCATATCATTTATAGTACAAAGTCAATAAAAAAGAACAAGGTATCAACAAAATTGTGTGAATAAATACCATTACAAACTATGATAAAGTCATATTGCTGTAATAATAGAATACAAGGTTCAGTCATAACAACTTTCCAAGGATTACATATCATGTGGATCATATTGGGACCAATTATAAAGTCCCGGTTTGTTTGCAATATGCAGCCAACATGCATTAACCACACAACAATGTGGATGAAGATCCTATGACAAAATCATTGAAACGAAATGATCTCATAGCGCATGCTCTTCAACAAGATATAAAGCTTCTTTCCCTTTGCATTCATCACACAGCATGTCAACGCTTGACATTATACAAGATCCACAATGCATTACCCCATCCCCAATGCATGTTAGTTCATATCATAGTAGGTTCATTGTGTGTGACATGTAGTCAGAGTTTGACCCCATTGCAGAAAGAGAAACAATCAATTACAAGTTGCAATTAATCACAAGTCAAATCACATGTTCTAGATGCGCATATCTGATTGAGTGAAACGTGTGAATTTGCTGACTTACGATCAATCCTAACTTACAATCGATTTTTTTGCAACAGACACTCATTCTCTTTGTTCACCTAATATCATAATCGGTTCATATTCATCATCCAATGATAAGAGCCTTACCTGCACATAACAAATAGGCATTCTTACCTATCAAGAAGTCATCCATCTCACTGAAGTCTGGCACCAGGCAAATATTATTTGCTCTAGCCATGGCTCATAGGCAGGCTGCTTATAACCAATACTGCAGCCATCCACCATCTGCCACAGAGTGACAAATCAGATAAGTACTCAAATCATCTTGTTATTCTCAGTTAGTAATATTGTTTAGTAGAAACAGATCAATTGTCAAATATTGGTAAACGCTTTATCTCTCAAGTACGCATCTTGTACAAGCCACCATCTGGAATCACGTAGAATCATAAGTACCAAGCCTTCATCAAGAATCACATAGATCCGTACGTACCAAGCCTCCTACAGGAACCAGATTGTACCATATGTACCAAGCCACCATCAGGAATCACATGGTACTGATGCACCAAGCCTCCATTTAGTTATCGCATGGTACCAGATGGAGCTGATAACACAGTACCATTAGAGACTCTGTTCCCATGGCTTGCTGGGCCAATGCATTGGACCACATACATGTAGCTCTTTGCACTGCCAACAGCCTTGGAATAGTTCTATGTAATAACACTACCATTTCTTGTATAACATTGTACCATCGGTGAGCTACTGCCACCATCCATTAGTTGCATTACATACATGTAGTACCATGCCCTTGCTTGTATTACATACATGCATGCATGTAGTACTATGCTGTTGCTTGATTACATAGTGCCATTGGGGATTCCCTCTTTGTCAGCACTGCCTGTAGTAGTAGTAGCAGCAGTAGCAGCAGTAGCGGTAGCAGGGGTCTCACTGGGTGCTTTACCCTTCACCGGTATCCTCTCCGTATCACTGCCTGTTGCCGTGCCGTTGGTTGCCGGGGGACCGCGGTTCGACCCACGATTCCTGCGTTGGCCACGCCCTCTATTACCTGTGCGCTGCTCCTGAGGACGGGGTGCCCCACGGCCATTGGGCAGGTCAGGGTGGGGGCGGGGCTTGTCATTGTGTGGGCGGGACCTGTCTGACTGTGGGCGGGACTTGTCTGCCTGTGGGCGGGGCTGATCTGAGTTGTCTTCCCGCCCACCGGTGTTGGGATGTCCATTGGCGCGGCCTCTAGGACCTGAGCAAAGGAACATAGATAAGATTTACAACTAAATAACGGCCATGAACAGGTAATGTAATGACACAAGGATTTCTTACATTATTAACAAATATAAAAACAACACTGAACCTGTAATAATCTACAAAGATTAAAGGAAACAGGTCTACCATGAAAAAGAAGACTACAGCATACACTTGTTTCTCAAGAGGCCTTTACTAACCTGAGCCACGTCTGTTCAGCTGTGGTGAGCCTGTTTTACTGGTGTCTGTATCCTCCTGGTACTCCCCCCTGTCTGAGGCTGACCCCCCTCTGCCACCCCTCGGTCGCCTCTTCTTGGGTTTCCTGGACCGCCGCCTCGCATCACTCGAATCTACATGTAGGGACCATCATAGAGTTATGAATAAACAAACGATCAATCGCTCACATTACTCGTATCTATGGCAACATATACAGACAATCATA
>JAUELG010045839.1:0-11388 GCA_031471515.1 Dendraster excentricus | reverse complement strand
ACAAAATTATATGAGGCGCCGTTTGTCAATGTATTATTTACACCCAGTATATGTTATAAATACTGGAGTATGAATTACAATTATATATAAACAATTAAAATTGCAACATTATATCTAAATAATAGTTATTGTATGTAAAAAATTGATTATATTACATATAATGTGTGTAAATAATACATTGACAAACGGCGCCTCATATAATTTTGTCGTGTCATATGACAATCACGTGACATAAAGGACGTCCTAAAGATACGACCCTTTCTTGCAACAGGCCCCTGACTTGTATTCCAAGATTTCCCATCTCTGCTGACAAGACAAGTTCGGCTGGTCTTGTGGGGCGAGCTGTGACTCCAGATCTAAAGGTTTTTTTTTTTTTTTGGGGGGGGGGGTGCGTTATACGATAAATATGTCATATGATAATTGTAGTAGTTGGTGTTTTAAATCATCAGTCTATCAGAAAAATCGATACGTATCACCTTAATTCATCAGTCGTGATGAATTCAAATTCTAGTTATACTTTCGGTTTTACCAGCCAAAAAGCCGATCAAGAACCCGGATGCAGTGCTCTCGCCATCACTTGTGAAGATCACCGTCAGAAATGAGCCGTTTGAAGTGAAATCCAAGGTTTCCATCCCGTTGCCAAAGAAGCCACTAAAGTGCTTCCATAGCGGCGAGCTTACAGCGAAGTTTTCGACGTCTCGTCCAATATGGAGAACATCAGATCCCGACTCCGTTTTGAAAAGGAGGAACTTGATCCCGATGATGGCAGTTTCAGGCGGCACTCGAAGAAGCCACATGTTGTATGCATTATTGGGATATGTGTTCGGAAAGCCAGGAGAGTATTTGATCACCTGTTGTCCGAGAGTTATGACCTCCTCTATACAAAAAGGAATTAGATAATTTGTCATCAGTGGTAGGATTTACTTTATGACAGATGTATTCAAATACAAACAAATTGTACATATCTTTAAATGCTTTCATTCAGAAAAAAAAACCAGAACAAAATAATATCGATACCACACGCAACAATGCCATTATATTAAAATACAAAATATAAAGAAACGATTTGTTGTGTACTAAAACAAATTCAACATTGTTACGAAGAGGTTATTCACTGGCGATTCAATTCATTAGCATCTAATTTAGTATTCTTCTTCCTGTATTCCTATTTCCACCATTTAAAGGTTGAGTGCAGTTAGGGTTGAGTGGATGGTAAACGAAACAATATCATTCAGAGGAGTTATCAAAACGCAGTGAGATACCATTAAACATGTCTTCGATGCACCACGCCCTTCTGGCATGTCTGGGCTGCCGGTATATATTTAACTCTTAGTCCATCTTGAATATGTTGGTAGCACGTCATGTTATGAGGAAATAAAGTAACGTGTGCAGCAATATCAGACACACTAGCATGTCATTTTTTTCATTATTTAATCGTTTTAATGAAACAGTAGTGCACAGCAAGCGATTAATGATCCATAGGTTGTACAACTAAAATGCTAAGAACTGTTGGTTTGTCAAAGGGTACGTAGTACAGTTTTGGTAAGGCTGAACTTAAGTTACCTAACTAACCTGGACAGTAACATTATAAACTAGCAAGTATAACTCCACCATGCACGAAAAGGAATACACAATAACAAACAACTAGGTAAAATGCCTGTTATCATTCAAAGAGAGCCATTTAAACCCAAGAAGGCGCTTTTTAAAAAAGGTATTTGTTTCAAATTGTCACACAAAATTATGCATGTGATATTTTATTGAAATAGTGATTAAATAGAGAGATCATCGATAATTATTTCAAAATGATTTCAACAATTTTTGAAAAAATGCATTTTTTGTTGTTGAAAAGATAATC
Source organism: Dendraster excentricus (assembly GCA_031471515.1). NCBI lineage: Eukaryota > Metazoa > Echinodermata > Echinoidea > Clypeasteroida > Dendrasteridae > Dendraster > Dendraster excentricus. Next base: position 9,533 of record JAUELG010045839.1, on the reverse strand, counting down.
AACTTATTTGGGCCCCAAAGAATTATCAGATCAAATATAGTTATTAATATTTCAGCCCTATATGTGTTGATTTTGACCAAAAAAAGTTTATTCTGCTATTAGAATTGCATGTTCTCTCGAATTCGATACTCAGTTTTTTATAATCTCACAAAAAATTGTGATGTGCAGCGCCATTTCTATAACCACTTAACTAACTTTTTAAAGTTAAATTACAGTATATACTGGGTAATGCCCCACTTACCAAAAAATTAAGAAAAAAGGAATAATACGCTTGTTTCGCCACCCATGTGAAAGACTATAGCATATTACTTGTCCGTATTTGGACACAAACTTCTTTGACATTGATTATGCAAACAAATTGTTGGCTTTATCAAAAGTTACAAAAGAATCGGCTACAGTTTTGGTACAAATATTGGAAGAAAGGTAACCCTACCTGAAAAGCTCACCGACGTTACAATCATCCGAAAACGCAAGAGTCTGTCCCTCATTGGGACGTGAATCCCGATCCACGCAACATTGCTAACCGTGATGACATTACTGGGGTGGTTGCTCCTGCTAAATCTCGCCAGTCGGGTATCTTTGTTCATTTCGGGTCCATCGCCGATCTCCACGATCTCGTTCTCGTCTCTGAAGCAAAGGTGTTCGAATGAGATGTTGATTCTGTGATGTGACGACGTGTTGAACTTAAGCAATGTCCATGCTGCGGTTGTGGAAATCGTTGCGTCAACGGCATCATCACTTTCGGTAGAAATAATGAGGCTGGACTTTTCAGGAACATAGTAATCATCTAAAAATCAAGAATATGTGTTCGAAAATAGTCTATGTAAAGGCGCGAGTGTTAATGATAAGTATGGGTTCTATCCTTTTGGCCTGGTGGTTGGGTAACTATACAGTTTTACTATTTCGATGTACAAAATGCTCAAATGGAGGGCAAAGCTATATCCGCTTGTATTTAAAGTAAAATTACTTACGATAAAAAAAAAATCATCAATCTATTTCGGAGCCATCATATGGTAAAAATCAAGTACATGGAGAAAGGATCTTTTACAATATTAACCCGTTCATGACTAGTCCGGTAAATACCTGGACTTGTGCCAATGACGAATTCATATAAATGTAATAGCAAAATGGCTACATAAATCAGTCATGAGAGGGTTAAACTTTCATTTTCCGTCTTATGATACATATATCAGAATAAAATAGATACTTACCAGTCGAGGTTGAAGCGTCGGACCATGTAGGCCTATCCTGACGCCTGACAGCACGCACCTTTATGTAAAACCCTGTTCGTGCAGCGTAGCCATCACTGCTGAAAATGATCTTGACTGACGACCATGATGAAGCCTTTGGCGTTAGCTCAGCTTCCAAGGTTCGCGGATCGAGATTCCCGCTGAACCTTTTCCATCTGTTACAGAAGCCACCTCCGGTTGAGAACGCATCTGCATCATCCCCAAACAACCCAAAGAAAAGAAAGTCTCCGGCCGAATATGTGTTTGAGACCTCTACATTGAACGCAACGGATAAACCTTCTGGAACTCGCAGGTCCCATAACTGGAAGGCATTGGCTGGGTAGTTGCTTGGGTGGTTTGGCGTTTTTATGGGATAATCCTCGTCTAGCTCCAACTGGTAAACTGTCATTAAATAAAGTATAAAGGGTATTATCTTATTATATAAATTTCAACACGGTATGACATGTTGGACTAGTCTAGACTTTACCCAGAATGAGCAATAATGTTGTTCATTAGAACAATTTCCACATATTGTTTCGAAGTACGTATACACGACAGTCAGAATATGTATGTACCCAAACAGATATGTAAATATAAAAGTTAAAAACATATTCCTCGTAACAAAGTCGTTTTGTGATATATAACACTTCGTAAATTTAACATAATTTTTTTTAAATATTCGTCGTAGGCAAATATGATATGCAACTACTTATTTAAAGCAATACATTGAAAAGGCATATTAAGACATAAAAAACAGAAACGATCAGATACATTTGGTGATTTGAGACTGCTTTATAAAACGGATAATGTACAACTATATGTGATTGATACTAACCTTCCACAGGAATTGATGTGATTTCGACTGTGAATGTCCATGAATACCACCTGTCATCTAGTACCTGGCCAACGTGAGAACGAACACATCGCAAATTGTACGCAATATTAAGTAATACAGAATGAATCATCCTGTTCTGAGGTAGGAAACGAACAACGGCTGTTCTATTACGGAAATCTTACTGTACCAATCACTAAAAATAGTCAGATCACCCAGGAGTATTTATGTAGATTGATGACCATGTATTAGCTAATTTACGGGAAGCCGTACCGTGTTCTTCCAATACTCGGCGTAAATCAACCGCACACTATTTCAATTAAAAAGTGGGTAAAATACGAATTTTCGAACGACCTAATAAGAAGAACATATTTTACCAATGAACCAGGCAAGATTGCAATAATAGTTAATAATGTCCATGTTCATGCTTTGACAAAATATAGCAGAAGCTTCTCATATTACAGAGACCATGTTTTAGAGTATTAACGGGATCCCACGTACCGTATGCTTTCAATATTCGGCCTTAATCACGTCCACATTTTGTTTAAACAAATATTAGTATAATTAAACATTTTCAACTAAAACATTACAAGAAAATATTACATGAATCGAACCTGTGTGATTGCAATAAGAGATTAAATTGTCCATGTACATGTTGAAAAAATACCTTGCAGAAGCTTCGTACTTACAGAGACCATGTTTTAGAGTACTGACGGGATCCCGCCGTATTCTTTCAATATTCGGTCTTAATCATGACGGCATTTTTATTGAATAATGTAGTATAATTTGATTTTTTCAAGTAAACTATTAAAAGAATATAGTACAAGAATCGAGCCTGTCTGATTACAATAAGTGTTTATATTTTCCATATACATGTTAGAACTATATCTTGCAGAAGCTTCTCATCTTACAGAGACCACGTTTTAGGGTATTAACGGTGAAGAAACCCACCGTATTCCTTCAATAGTCGGCCTTAAGCACACGCAAAGAATTAAGTAAGCAATTGATTATAATTTTAACTGTTCAACTAAATAATCAGAATGAAATAGTTTAAGTATCAAACCTGTAGGATAGCAAAAAGGGTCGCCATTGTCCATGCACATGTTAGAAGTATATAGTGCAGAAGCTTCTCTTCTTATGAAGACGGGACGGAGACCATGTTTTAGAGTTATAACGGTAGTACCAAGCTGTCAGATGGGCCTGTAACCAAGCAGTATTCGATACGGACAATACATCGCTCGGTTGATAAGTGGTAGTATAGCTAGTACTATGGCCATGAACATATTGGAACTTAGCCAAGCGTGTGTTCAGTCCAGGAGAAAGACCATCTCCAAATTCCACTTCATCGTGATAATGAAATGCAGTGAAATTGAATTTTATTCGTCTGTCCTCAGAGGTGTAGAAGGTCCAAAATGGATGCTCTTCTCCAGCCCAATAAGCGTTGTACGGGGTATATTGATCCAGGATAATAGTATCATCATCATCGACAGAGTAGTGTCCTATCCGATAATTTTGGAAATGTAAAATTAATGTGTATTAATATTTTTTTTTATCATAATAATGTTTCATTAGCAAATTAATTTGCTGCCCTTGCGTCATACAGTTTTACTCATTTGATTCTTCAAATTGAAACTGAAATAGAAATTTTGTATAATACACGTTTGGACTGGACCAAATATATAAATGTCGCTACCCTTCAAGATTAAAGAAATTATAAACTCCTTATACATTTATAATTAAACTTAGTTTTGTCAATGATGTTGTACACTTTGTGTTTATTTTGACCGGTTATAATTGTTTGTTTCGTATTGTATATATTACATAGATTCTTTATAATAATCTCTCCTAATCATTTTGATATGTGTGTGTGCTCTAATTGTATTGTTATATAATGATACTTCTTTGTTATTTTGCGTATTTTGCTAATGAATCACATTTTAAATGAATGACAATTTACACACAAATCAAATAGCGAATAACTGTATCGCTTTTAATCATTAATGGCATTATGCATTGTCTTCACTTAATATGCTTGAGTTAAATTCTGGACAACAATCACACAATGCAAAAACCAAGACACCGACATTGGCTAGACATCTAGCTACAATGAACTACACTTTTTGGTAACAGCCTAAAAATGTTAACCGTACGTCTCGGGTTCGATTCCCGGAGAAGCCTATTCTTCTTCGTACACTTGTATTCACTGAATAATATACACATTGTTTTGTTAAAACTTCATACAACGTCGTATTATCATTCTGATTTGGTTTTAATAATGGGAAACGGATATTGATACTCACGTTTAAACTGGCATGACGATGGGTTGAAAACTGTCATTAGCCACAGAAGAGCAAGCCACGAGCATTTCAAATTTATCACGGACATCTTCACACATTTACTGTCTTCCCCTCTCCAGACGATGTTTGCGTTTTAGGTTAACAATCGGTATACATAAAATGAACAATGTTATGTTGGACGAGTTACACCAACATTAAAATGTCACACAGTAACAGTATTCATTAATAGATGAGATAAATAATTCAGATGAATAGAAAAAAAAAATAGAAAAAAGGTGTTGCAAGCGTGCGTCTTCAAGAGTCAATTGTTGTTGGACGCTCCAACACCACTCGTGTCTGACGACGTTTTACAAGTGAATCTGCTCATTGCATCAAACTCCTGTCAGCAGTCCGATCGGAAGATGTAAAGCACACCCATAGCGCCCATGCCTCGGTGTGGCCGACGTTATGCAATCCTGAATCAACCAATCAAACATCAGAATCTCATGAAATCCAACGCATTTCGTATCAATGTTCATTATAATGTATTATACCAATACATCCGCAGAACATTCTGCACTTATTCTTGTATAAAATTATATTCTGGAATTATAGCTGCAAGTGATTGTTCATATTTCTACGGCAAACATAAATCAAGTTATTTTTTTTTTGTACCATAAGATGCAGCGTGTTTACCCAAACATTAATCTGTTGTTATTTATTTAAAAGCGGGCTGGCGAGTTTAATTTCATGACTTCATTTTGTGTATTATTGTACAGTAGGTTTAAAATCAGGAATGGGCGTACGCGCCATTTTTTTCTTTTTTTTGGGGGGGGGGGGAGAGGGTGGGGACACCAGCATTATTTGGGGGCACACTTTTTTTTTTTTTTTTTTATGTCGTCTTATGTCTTCTTTATTCCAAAATATCGGGGGGCATACAGTTGAATGAAATAAGCTGGTGTATGCGTGTTTAAACATTTACCCTGAAAATAGTTATGCTACAAAAAGTGTGATAATGCCCCAGCGCCCAAGAAACACGCCAAGACAGACATACTCTCACAACCACCCACGCGCACACAAACATACGCACGCACATACCCACACACACACACACACACACATGCGCGCGCGCACAAAAACACACACATATATCCACCCACACACGCGTCTGCACATTCAACCGTCTCACACTAACAGTTACTAACAGTTCGAGTGAAACCTGTTTATAGTGACCACCTTAAAGAAACAATTCTAAAAATACGTCGGCTGTTATATATAGACCACTCGTTGACTGTAGTTGTTTTGTTTTATTTTCCCTATATACTGAGCACCTATAGACGGGAAGTTTCATTAAGCTTCCAAGTTGAATTTAACTTATGCTAAAATGAAAAGAAAACCACAAGTTGTCATTATTGTGAAAAGAGTTTTCTAAAAATAGGCCTACAATTGTGAAGGAGAAAAAACATTGCCTTTTTCGAATTTAAAATTGTGTGGAAGGGTTTGTATTTGTCATTTTTTAATGTGTTTAATTCCAAAGCTTATACAAACTTTCCATTATATTTAATTCCAACGGTATTAAAATAATTAACATATTAAAGTTAGGGTTGAGTATCGGACTATCGGTATACCTGAAGAGCCCCCCGAAAAATTTTCAGAGATAATAAAAAACTGACTGTCAAATTTGAAAGAACGTACGATTTCAATTTATTTGATCCAAATCGGTTCAGAAACGACTGAAATATCCATAAATAGTCTTTGTTCTAAAGGGTTAGGTGATGACCTAGCGATATTTTTAGACGTTTGAGAAAACATTTAAGAATTATCGAAAACTACTTTGAAAACAATCTAAAAATGTTTTTAAAAAGTCGTTGATGATACATTATGTCCATTGAATTAAAACATAAAATGCCCAATTTTGTATGGATAAAGGCTAAAACCAATGATTTCTTTAAAAAACAGCGCTCTCTGCGTTAACGGCTATTTTTAAATACTAACATAGGTTCTCCGTAGTTGTTTGAAAGTATTTAAAAATTTGGAGCATGGTAAAGTTATTACTTTTTCTTTGTTCCGTAGTGGTGCACGTTTTGGTTGCTAAAGTTAAATGTGACCAATACTCAATTATCCCTTTAAAGGGATAGTCCTTCTAGGATAGGGTAGTTTTATGGTCAAACTGAATGTTAATATAAAAAACGAACGTCTGCGTTTTGCAACATAACTAATTGGTAGTAAAAGGTAACTTTATATTTTCATTGAAAAACAACCCTCAAGATAAATACACATCCATCAATTAGAATTCATAATCTGCCGCTTGGTGGGGGGGGGGGTTATCTAAATTTGTGAATAGGACTGTTTGTTGAAACTATGGTTTAATAAAAGTTATTACATACTCAAGAGATAATAAAAAAAAATATGTAAAACCAGGTTATTATTTTTTCCAAAAAGATACGCATTATACAAAAATTGTTTGAAACGTTGATGTTGGATAAGCAATCCAACTAATGATAAATATTTAGCGGTAATTCAGCTGTTTCGGTACCGATTTGGATACAAATAAAGTAAATAATTATATTTCTGAATATTACATTTAGTATTTCATTACATTAAAAAGCATCATTCCTTGAACCACCTTCTCACCCAAGCGGTACAATCCATTGCCTATTAAAAGGGGAACTGATACTGTAGTTTATATTCTTCTCCAAGGTAAACATTGACATCCTGATCTGGCAGTCATTATAATTGCTGCACTTATGTTTGATTTTGATATCTTCATGTAACACAATATCTTCTCCAAGTCTTACACCGGCATGGTCTACATTGGTCAGTGGTTAATTGATGCACTTGTGTCTTATTTTCATAATAATCATGTTACCATAATATCGTCTCCAAGACAAGCATCAACAAAGGCTATATTGGTCAGTGGTTAGTCGATGAGCTGGTGTATTAATTTCATATATTCATGTCATATAATATCCAGTGAAACTACATGAAGAAACATTCTGTGACCACATCATTCAAAGTTAGTTTTGAAATCAACAACTCTGCAATACGAGATTTTTAAGAGAGTACTTGTAACCAAGCGTTTATTATGATTACTTTCCCCAAAAATATACGCAAAACCAAAACAAATAATGAACGATATCAAATTGTATCTATACAAACAAACTATACTAACAAATTACAATAATAATACAGTACATTTCCTTGTGCACACTCTCACACTAATATAGATTCAATAGCGTTGTGCCGAAAGAAAGTATTGATGGCGTGAAGCCTTTATTATTATTACTTTGAATAAACCTACGCAAAACACAAAAATATACGGCATCAAATTGCATTTACACTAAAGGATTAAAATAATCATTGCAATAATGATATATTACATTGCTTTGTAACATTAACTGACTAATATTTACATTAATGTGTCGGCTAAGAATGAAAAAGTAAAATTATCATCCAATTGAATATTGTATAACGTCATGTTGGTCAGCTGAATGTATATCATTTTGCTGAAATGTTTGATAATAACTATTCCGCAATTTATTCATGACAAATAAAATAGAGCTCAATGTGGCTTCTAATGTACACTGTTCCCAACCTGTTCGCATGATTATCTCCGAAGTAGACAAAGTTAATTAGCGCCCTTTTTCTTCTCAATTCTCATCAGTTTGCATTTTTTAGTCATGTTTTCTGGCCATTAATTAATATCCATTTTGCAATTTACACTGAATATTTACACATTTCTCTGTGGACAAAGCAATTCACTACAAAACACACGATATCTGATATTGATCATGTTTACTAAGTTACAACATTATTGTATTATTTAATATAAGCAGCAGCTCCAAGCATTACATGTACAGATTTATTAAAATGATTTGCTGATATTATGATAATATGAAATTGCTGTAAAATTAATATGCATTTTCTTTGTATCTATATTCGCATTGATATTTGCGATACATACAACATAGGATAATTAGTTAAATATTTTTCAATGAAATTAATTCATTTCAAGTTTAAAGGGATAGTTGAGATTTGGTACATAAAGATCATTTTCGGTCAAACTTAATTTTACTAAGTAACCAACATCTGCACACTTGCATTGCAAACTAATTGATGAATTTACCGTGCTCGAAAGCAATCTCATCATTACAAACGACTAAGTAAAATGTCCCTTTCATTAACACGAGACGACACAAATCAAAAGGACCCTCCCTATAAAAACTCCATGGTTTTAACAATTATGGTTTGAACAATCTAAAAAAAATATTGTGCGTGTGATGTTTTGTTATAATAGGTATTATCAGAGTGATAACCAACATACATTTAAAGGGGTAGTTTAGTTTTGGTAAGGCTGAACTTTAGCAACCAAACCTGGACAGTAACCTTATAAACTAAGAGCAATAAGTCCACCATGCTCGAAAAGTATTAAAAAAAAACTGCAAAATGACTAAGTGAAATGCATGTTATCATTCAAAAAGAGCAATTTTGAACACCAGAGGGCGCTTCTAAAAAGGCATCAGTTTCAACAATTTCCATACAAAATAATGCATGTGATGTTTGATTGAAATAATGATTAGATAGAAAGATCATCAACAAATAATTAAAAACAAACGATTCTGAAAATTTTAAAAAATGTGCAAGCATTTTTTCATTTTTTGAAAAAACATCTAATTATATGGGCCCCAAATAATTATAAGATTAAACACATTATTAATATTTCAGCCGTTTCTGGGTCGATTTCGACCAAATAAAGATTACACTGCCATTAAAATTGCAGGTTCTCTCTAATTCGACACTTAGTTTTTCATCACTTCACACAAAATGTGTGATGTGCAGCGCCCTCTCAACCAAAACTAAACTACCCCTTTAAAGTGATATTTTTAAGAGGAAGCTTTCTGAAAGTGACAAAAATAGTTAGTTTAAAATTATACTCAACTATCCCTTTAATAAATTTGGCTTCATATTTTAACACCTATGCAAATTCACATCATCTAATAACGCAACTATCAATTAGCTTTCTATATACAGCGTGTTAATTCAGTCGTGCGTAAATGTTGTGCCATAAGTTATACATCAAATCGAAGAAGAGAAACAGAGCTTTTCATACATGTATATCTTATCAAATGAATATTTCATTATGACATAATATTACTGCCATGAAACCCGGTTTCGTTTTATCTGGGACACCCTGTA
>JAUELG010045728.1:0-11391 GCA_031471515.1 Dendraster excentricus | reverse complement strand
ATCTTGGTATCACTTTTCATTTGAAAAGACACTCTGTACGATGGACCTAGTCATTTTGTTATTTTATCTAGTGAAGTACCCCATTCCGTTTTTTTTGGGCCACCCTGTATAAAACAGTCTGATGCTCGGGACTGGAGGCGGTTGTTGACGTGTTATTTATATCGCATATAACATGTTGGTATTTGCCACATCTCGTTCGTGTACTGTTAAAGCTCTAAGGTAATGTTACATTGCCTGCCATAGTATGAAATGAAAATGTGATGTAGGGACGATCAATGAAATCTTTCAACGACCGTTTTATTGCATATGATTACTACCAGAAGATTGTTAATAGAACCGTAAACGGAAATATAATACAAACGGATTACACATGTAAGATATGAAGTTATAACATTAAACAATACATTAAAACAAAAAAAGAAGAAACAAAAGTTAGTTCCTCGAACGGCTTATTATTTCATAACCTACCATATGTTTCCTAATTTTATCTCGCATGTATGTTAGTAACAAAAAACAATGTGAAAATCCATTACCTCATCTTTAAGTTATCACAACGTGGAGATAACATGCTCGTTTTCAAAATTCGCTATCAAAATGAATCGTCTCATAATTATGGAAAATTATGGCAGCCAATTGTGTATTACATTATTACATTGAATAATTTTACAAACAGTATATATTTGTTCGCAAGATATAATTAAACTTCGATCAAACGCAAATGCTGTTTAACACAAAATAATCAGAAGCCACAATACCTTGCGCATTGCTGTTCACAGGTATTCGCAAATTCTTGATTTTGTATTATGTATTCTCTGATCAGTGGTAAGTCAGCTGTAACTTAATGCAAATGTGCATTTCATTTGAAAATCCTTCGAAGTTCATCAATATGTTTTGGTATAATAACTACAAATGTTTTTGTCAATCCAAATTGACAACTGGAAACCCCATTTTGGTTCGAAAAGTATTGGTATTGTTTTGTGGGCGTAGTCTGTTGGCTATATACGCTTACGTTGTGATTCAATCGTATATTTAACAAATGTTTATTTCAGACGATTGTGAACAGGCCTGCCTCCGTGCTTAATGGTGATAACATGGGACACAGCCAATCGAGATATACAAACACAATTAACAATAATCGTTGTTTGATATTTGATTCCAACGTTTGTTTACATTTCTGTTTTTTTTTAAGACTGGGGATGGGAAAGGCCGATTGAGGGCGACGAAACTAAAAATTGTGCGCGCATCATGAACGACGACCTTGGAAAATGGGCTGACATTGTATGCACTACAAACATTGCAGAGGTAGTGTGTCAAATCACCGCCGTTGTCTGAAGTAAGACAATATTTAAGATTGGAATGGGCCCTACTGATTATTTACTTAATTTTGCGTGAATGTTTATGCCCATGAAACTGTGATAATGTCACATTTTCCAGTCTTTTGTTGCATTTGTAGTATACCATAGGCTTGCGAACAACGGATTTAACTAGATCATTCATGCTAAGTTACACCGACAGTGGGGGACGGAGATTGGGTAGTAATATAATTGTTGAGGACAAACTTTATATATGAAGATTTGTAACGAATCTGTACCCATGCATGTCGTTGTTTGTGTTCTAACCTGTTATTTCCCATCAGGAGTTTAATTTAAAATGTACTTGTACATTAATAGGCATACCAATTATATGTTATAGTGCAATGATACATGAGCGTCTTATTTAAAAAAGCGCAGAGGCAATCCATGAATATAAAGACACATATTAAACATGGGTAAACGGTTTAAATACGGAAAATACTGCTGAAACTGCTTGTCTACTAAAATCGCCAGTGAGGTAAATACAAGTCGTATAAAGCCTAGCTTTCAATCCTAGAAGGATCTTCGTCAGGGCAAGAGTCACAAAAAATCACAAAACGAACATAATTTATACGACATCGGTATAAGAATGCTGCGAAATTGCACAAAAACTTGCCACAAGTAGACAATGATTTTGTTTTACCCGCTTTAAGATGCTCTAAGAACCGAAGAACTAACAATTTCAGTAATGCTAAACTTGATTGCGGTTAGTCCATTTGTCTTTTAGCTTGTAATGACGATCAAATTTATATCTAAAATCTGAAATTCACTTATGCAAAAATAAAAACTCAGCTCATTATAATATTCATTATAGCTCATTTAATTGGTATAAATCAAAATTAAACATGGCACAGTGGTTAACAATACTTAAGCCAATTAAGAAAATGTTTATAAATGTATGCAATTTACCTCATGTGTACCACCACAACTTCACCATGCACGAGTAAGTAAAGCCCCTTTTATCATTTTAAAATAGACGTTACAACGCAATAGGGCGCTAATTTAAATAAAATCAGTGTTTTTTACAAACATTCTACACATTTTCAACAAATTTCAAAACTGTTTTTAAATAGTTGTTGATGACCTCTATATCTAACCAGTATTTCCAAGAGACACTACATGCTTAATTTTGTATGAAATCAATTATTTCAACCGATGCCTTGTTATACAACGCCCTATTGTGTTATACTGGATCTTTGTGGTTGATAACAGGATTTTTAATTAGTCGTTTATAATTTTATATACCTTTTAAGTATGGTGGAATTATCATTATTAGTTCACAATGTTACTGTATAGCTTTGGTTACTAAAACTCGGGCCCTACCAAAACTGTACTACCACTGCCATGACGGCTTTTTTAGTAGATAAGATTTTTAGTAGATAAGCAGTTTTCAGCAGTATTTCCGTACTAAAATATGTGTAAATCAAATTTCGTGACATATGTACATGCTATTAGGATGAAATTTGGAAAAATGGTAGGCAATGCATCAAAGGACAACTGGTACTCATATTTGCATGTAAACATGAAATTACCTCATACATTTGTGAATTAAGGATGTTGTAACCAATTAGATATACGTACATCAGATATTAGATATCTCGATATCTGAACATAATGGATAATCTTGTCCGAGTTGTAAGTACAACCTTTAAGAATTGGATAAGAATAATTTGGTCATGTACGTGAAAATTGTATATCATTGTAAATAAACTACTACATAGATTACCTCATTATGTATTTGAACATTTAAGGATGCTCTAACTTATTAAATATACGTACACTAGATATTAGATATCTCGTTATCTGAACATAATGAATGGAACCTTACATATGCGTAAATCAAGTATCGTGACATCTGTAAATGCTATCATGATGAAACTAGGGAAAGTGGTACGCGATGCCTCATACGACAAATGCTGCCTATATTACCTAATTATGTATTTGAAAATAAGGGATGTTGTAACTAATAAAATATACGTACTTCGAATATCTCGATATCTGTACATAATAAACTATATCGGCAGAGTTGTAAGTAATACCTTAAATAATGAAATAAGTCTGATTTGTTCATGTATATGTGAACTGATATACTATTGTAAATAACAAAATACATAGACGGTGTTGTTCCTAAGAATTAAAACTCAATCAGTGAAAAAATAATAAACAAATATTGGCTGTTAAAAAATATCAAATTATCCAACTAAAGTTAAGAGGGGTAGTTCGGTTTCGGCAAAAAGGGTGCTGCACCTGAGGTAATGCGTAATCAAGTTTCAAATTAGTGGCATAATATAATTTATTTTGTATATGGATTAAACTTTGCACAGTGTAATTTAAGAGAGAACGTGCAATTTTGAGAAAACGAGCAATTCTTATGACAAATAACATACATTTGTTAAATGGATGTACATAAGTTAGGACTGTGGTTCGTGATACGCCGAAGGATACATAGGGCTTATATCTGTATGTAAAAATGCAAATTACCTCATTATGTATTAAGCCCAAAAGGGAAGTTTTAAAATATGTGTATCTACTCAGTTAAACCAAAATTTACAGGGATAATACATTTTTTTAGAGAGGCCGTGACACGTCGCGGCTTTGTTTGTCAGGTAATGTAAAACTAAGTTTCGAATGTGAGATTTTAATCGCAGACTAAACTTCATTTGACATAGGGATGAAACTTGTGACTGTGGTACGTTTACAGACTGACAATTTGATGTAAACTCGCAAATTACCTCATTATGTATTCGACACAATATATACTGCATATAATGTGTGTTACTCAGAATTTGTGCACAATCGTGAATCATTGTTTTCTTTATTTAAACTGCGTCTCTTTAAAAATATATCTTTATTCATAACTCCAAATACGTGTTTACAGAAGCGTTTAGAGGGTAGTTCTTTTTTGTTTTCATTAATTTAAAGAATGACGGTACAAAATTAAATGTAACCCCTCCCCCTAAAAAAAGTAATACATAAATTAAATAAATACAAACAAAGGTTCATCACGTAATAGATATTTTTTTGACTGACGTATGTTGAATAAAATCATGTTTTATTCTCATCGCTTACCTATGCATCGACCTTTCAAATATAACATCTGGTCGACATTAACTATTTCATTTTAAATTGTTATATCCGTGCAATTTTAATGGCAAAATAACCTGCATTTGTTCTATGGATGTATTTAAGTTAGGACAGTGGTTCGTGATACCCCGAATGATAAATAAGACTTATATTAGTATGTAAAAATGCAAATTACCTCACTATGTATAAAGCCAAAGCAATGTTGTTTTAAAATACATGTATCTACTTCGTTAAAGAAAAGTTTAGATGGGTAGTAAATGTTTAGAGAGAGGTCGTGACACATCACGGCTTTGTAAGGTAATGTAAAACTAAGTTTCGAATTTAAGAGAATGTGCGATTTCAATCGCAGACGACTTTATTTGATACAGGGATAAAACTTGGGACTGTGGTACGTGATACCTCGAATGGTTAAACAGACTGATAATTTGTATATGGATTAAACTTGGCACAATGCAATTTAAAAGAGAACGTGCACTTTTGAGGAAACGTGCAATTTTTATGGCAAAATAACCTGCATTTGTTATATGGATGTACATAAGTTAGGCCAGTGGTTTGTGATAGTCCGAAGGATAAGTAAGACTTATATTTGTATGTAAACATGCAAATTACCTCATTATGTATTATGCCAAAAAAGGGATGTTTCAAAATACATGTTTCTACTTAGTTAAACAAAAATTTAGATGGGTAGAGTAAATGTTTAGAGAGAGGCCGTGACACATCACGGCTTTGTAAGGTAATGTAAAACTTAATTTTGAATTTAAGAGAATGTGCGATTTTAATCGCAGACAACTTTATTTGACATAGGGATAAAACTTGGGACTGTGGTACGTGATACCTCGAATGATTCAACAGACTGATACTTTGATGTAAACTCACAAATTACCTCATTATGTATTCGACACTACTGTATAATAATACACTCCATAGACTGTATGTTACTGAGAATTTGTGCACAATCATGGATAATTGTGTTCTTTATAAAACTGTGTCTCTTTAAAAATATATCTTTATTTATAAATCCAAATACGTGTTTACAGAAACGTTTGGAGGGGTAGTTCATTTTTTGTAGAGAGGTCGGTGTACATCACAGTTTGTCTGTGAGGTAATGCAACATTGAGTATCGAATTCGAGATAACGTGCAATTTTGATGGCAGAATAAACTGTATTTGTTAAAAATCGGTCAAGAAACGGGTTAAATATCAAAAATTAGTTGACATGAATGCCAGTTTTCTAATTAATTATTTAAGTTTTCGTCTCGGGTTTGGTTTTCATAGCGGTCACTACTGTAAAGATATCTGAATTGCTTGGGTTGTATTGCTATTCTTTGTTGTATGTCAACCATAACCTAAATGAGTGTTTTACATTTATCTTAAATTTGTAAATAACGTGATTTTAAACATCCACACGTGTTTTACTGCCTCGCAAACTTAATATTTCTCAAAGCGCCTGATGAATAATTATTCAATTTAAAAAAAAATTTTGTCCTAAATAGGCTATGACTCCATCCCTGTTTGTAGTGTTGTCTTCATATAATTTGCAGACAAATGTTTCAACAAAACAAATGCTACACAAGTGGACGCTAATATTAAAAAGTGTGTTGTGTGTTGCTAGATTTGTATTTGTATCATTGTACAAGCCAATTTTTCAATTTTTTTTCCATGAATCACATAGATTATTGATTATACTCTTCATAATAAAATTTTGTCGCTAAATATAATTATAAATACTCACAATGTATATATTATAGCGTGTATTCTGAAATGTATTTCTACCAAAAGGGAATAGAAACAAAACTGACAGTTATTAAAACATGTAATGCGAGCTACAATACCACATATAGCACAGGTGAAAACGTTTTATATTTCAATATAAATAATTAATTTAAAGGGATCTAGTAACTTTGTTGCCATGTGCAAAAAAATTGATTAATGGTTGATGCAATGCATATTGTTGTTATGTAATACTTCCACAAGGTATTGTGCGAAAATGTCAAGTCAATTGGAGGTTGAATGGCTGAATTATGATAAAAAATGCAAAGTGATATTCAGTAACTCACTGGTTTTCCCTGCATTCACTTTGTTCACGGGTTCTAAAGCTCCGCATGAGTTTTTGAACACTGATAACTTGAGTCGTACATGTCTTTGTAACGAAAGGGAAATTTGAAAAACCGAAACTGGTCCCATGATTTTATTGTAAATACGAATAGAACAAGGTATGAGGGAGCCACTACTATTCAAGTTTAAGTTTGAGGATTTGGACAATGTTACCAAGTCCCTTTAAACAAATATGTACTAATCATTATGCTTAAAGGTTCACTTAAAAGAATGTAAGAAAAACAATTTGCTAAGGAAAGTAAATATTTATAAGGCAATGGTGTTGTTTACATAGTGATGTTATTTCGCTAAATAGTATTTTCCTAATTGTTGAATTTTTAGACGAAATCTAGTTTGACGTATCAAATACATTTACGGCACATCGAGTACTTGTTCCTAGAATGATACCTATACACTAAATTGTATTTATGATACGTCAATGTCAAATTATTGTTTAACTACAAACCTCAGTAAAGCGCAATACTAGGCAACTTTAATTTCGCCTCGTTCTATGAATAAAGATATATGCTATTCTAGTGTCTATGTGTGAAATATGTGTCGTTATTGATGCTATTGTATTTTATAGGTTCCGTTATTCCAAAAGTTCGTTATTCCGAAGGTACGTCATTCTGAAGGTTCTTTATTCCAAAGGTTCGTTCATCCAAAGGTTCTTTATTACGAAGTTTCGTTATTCCGAAAATTCGCCTATTCCAAAAACGAAATCGGGTTCGGTAATCCGAAACAAAATTATGCTTGTTATATTGCTATACACAGCGACACAAATATACAACGTTTTAAACAACAGCTAAAAACAGCCGGTCCCTCTTACAACGTTGTTTAACATTTTGAACAACCAAGATTATTTAATCTTTAACCAGGTAGTTGTTTAAAATTCAATTCAGTCAATTGGTCAAAGTTGCTGCTTAACACTATTGTTTAAAAAAGTTAGATGTTGTATGTTGTTGTTTAAAAGACTGTTGACTATACCGTCAATACTTTGGAGGAGTTCGGACTCGTGGAACTAATGGATGCATTCACAGGTGATTATAAACTGGTTATTAATAACCTGAACGATTTTATTTTACTTAAGACATATTTGTGCTTGCGTTTAAATCTAAGCGATGTCTTCCGGGGTAGGGTCGGCAAGGGCCTCTCGCTGTGTTATGCTAGCTGCCTCCGCGGGCGCGTACATTTCGTGCAACTTCGATCACTGCACTGCAGACGGGATTGGCAGAGTCTTAATTCATTCTGTATTGTAGATATCGCTTAGATGTCAAAGGAAGTACAAATAAGTCTGAAGTATAAAATCGTTAGTATAAATAATGAGTTCAAATACTCACATCTGAATACGTAAATTAGTTCAGCGAGTCCGAACTCCTCCGAAGTATTGACGGTATAATTATCCGCCATGATGAAATTGTTGCAGACCTGCCGCCGTGTGCGCGTGCGCGTAAGACGTAAAAGCCTTGGTTGGAGGGAAGGAATCTCGTTCAGGGTTTTTAAACAATATTTTTCTAAAACATGTAATGCAACTAGACCGAGTGTTTTAAACAGTGTCTGTTTAGAACACTCATTCAGTCATTTACACAACATTGCTTTGCTCAACATTTAAACAGCGTATGAACAGCGTTTTTTCTGTGTAATTTCAAATAAAACGATTAAATAAACTAAATATGTGTATTAGTTCGGCTAGGGGAGGGAATGTGGGGGGGGGGGGGGGATATGCGTAATGCAGGCTGTCAATTCAATAAGCAAACCACAAGCAGTTAAAACAAGCATTTTTTTTTTATTAACAAACCCTAATTTGTTTGTCGGACAAATGAACCTTCGGAATAACGAACCTGATTTCGTTTTTGGATTAACGAACCTTCGGAATAATGAACCTTCGGAATAACGAACATTCGGAATAACGAACATCCGGAATAACGAACATTCGGAATACCGAACCTTCGGAATAACGAACCTTCGGAATAATGCAACAAATGTTCGGATTAAGAAACCTTATTTACTTTCATGTCTCTGAGGTTGCAGTCTCATCTGATAGGTTTCCACAATCTTACAAGAGTAATCAGATAGTCTGTCGCGCACCATTACTATTACATTTGGAAAGTGTAATACAGTAAAACCTGCCAATGCGACCACCTGTCTATATCGACTACCTGCTCATAACAACCACTCTCCAGTCCTCACCTTACAAATCATGTGTTGAGGATCTTGTCGATCCAACACACCGCGGCTTTCCTTGGCTTTCCTGAAATAAAGACTTTCTGGTAAAAGAACGAATTACGGGGGCCAGAAAACTGAAAACACGTATGGTGCGTTTTTTTTTTAAGGACACGGGCACGGTATCTGGGTTCTCATTATCACTTTGTATCTCTCTGATGCTACACGCTTACATTTGTTTCGTGTAAAGCCAGCGAGGCGCGAACAACAATAACAATAATAATAACCCGGGTATCGCGCCCTTTTTTCAGAAAACCGCACCGTTCATGCTTTCACCTTTCTGGCCACCGTAATTTGTTTTTTTTTAACAGAAGTCTTTATTTCAGGAAAGCCAAGGAAAGCTGCGGTGTTTTTGATCGACAAGATCCGTAAAAAACCTGCGTAATGCGACCACCTGCCAAACGTGACTAGCGACCAACTTTTTTGAGTCTCAACGCACGTATTAAACCATCATATTGTGCTAATGAGCGACCAAGCTATCGACACAGCCATCGACTCAGCCGCATCTATCCGTCCGAGGCTCATGTATGATAATGCCATTGCATATAACATGCTTTTGAAATGACAATGACCTTCAGACAGACGATTAATAACCGACACCAGTTTTTCAGACTCATAAACACAGATGATTGCCCTTCAGTACATGGTACTTCCCCCGTGTTGTTATTTTTTTTTATTGATATCAACGCGCTTATTACGACCAAACATTTCAGCTTGACCTTATATTATACATATTTTCAGCTATTATACATGTTAATGTGCAACTAAATCTTTCAAGCGCTTATTACGACCAAACATGTCAGCTTGGCCTTATATAATACATAGTTTCAGCTATTATACATAAATGTGCAACTAAATCTTTCAAATCTCATTATGATGAAACTATATTAGAAAAGTTAATTAGAAAAAAAAAATAATACACATATTTAAACAAATTCAAAATATATTCCCAGTATATCATTTTAACGTTTGTTGGGGTTATGCATGCAACAAAATGCTAAATGAAACAATGAACATGTGCCTGTATATACACCAACTAATTGCACATGTGCATACTAAACATATGCGACTAAACATTCAAAATGGCCGTCAACCTATCTAATGCGACCACCTGTCGTTAGCGACCACTTTTCGCCGGTGCCTTGAATATGGTCGCTATAGACGGGTTTAATTGTACTTTACTTAGATACAGTTAATACAGCTGATACGACCACCTGTCTGTAGCAACCATGTGCTCATAACGGCTGCTCTCTGGTCCTTCCCTAAAAACATTGCGTGGCATAAAGCGACCTGCGTAATGCAACCACCTGCCAAGCGCGACCAGCAACCTCCCTATTGTGGTCCTAAAGAAACTTATAAACCTGTGTTTAGCGACTATAAAATCAGCGCTTGAGCGACCAAGGCTCCAATTATAAATTATATATAAATGTGCAAAACAAAACAATAATAATAACTAACTTCAGTCAGACGTCTTAATACCAACACAAACTGCATCTGCGTCATAAAAACAAAATTCGTGCCTTTCACTGCAATACATGATCCATATCAAGAAATGCGTCCAGTAAATTCACTTTACTCATTATCACCACCGAATGAGATATCAATTATTGAAATCGCAGAGGAGAGGTATTTCCCACATTTCCTTAAGTTTTGTTTTATTCTCTTCAACAACTATGCGTGCTTTTATTACAACCAGACTATTCATCTTGACTTCATAGTTTTCACATTTCTCCTAAAAAACTATGCACGCACATATTTTAAAGTGCATCTGATTCTCTAAACATTTCTGATGCATAAATAAATGTTACATTGACATAACTCGGGTATTTGTCTTAACTTAAATAAATACTAAAATACAAATAATATGAGTAACTATACAATGCCAATAGATTTATCATTTCAATGTTTGTTGTGGTTATTTGAAAGCAACATTTTAGTAAACACAACAACCGAAATGGGCGGACACAGATGCCGAATATTACACATTTGCATATCGACATGATGTAAGGGACCACTTTTCGGCCGTACCTTGAGTGGTCGCTGCAGACGGGTCCGACTGTACAATCAGTTTATCAATCTGTCAAGTGAATAAAGGTTCGTGTCATCTTACGACGTGTGATTCGATGTACTATACAGTTGTTGACTGGTGGTGGATGGGACATCACGGAATGTTTCCACCGAGGGATTTTAAACGCTATGGAAGGAGGATTAAATACGTCCCGATACGTAGTCGAAGGACTTATTTTCTTCACGAAATAGTACTTGCAATCTCGAAGATTGAATCATGCCATAATTTTCCTGACAACCAAGTTAACAACTGTTATATCATCTGATTGCTTTAATTAAAACGAAATAACATGCATATTAATATGTTGCGCGGCTCACACCACACGCACACCCCACGCAACAAAACACCCAGTTGATGTTAATTTCTAATTTGCCTCCCGATCTGATAAATGTATTTATACTTCGTAAACATGTGTTGATTGCCTCATAGTCGGGGCTGTTAGGGATATTTTGGTGCAGATTCTTCTAAAAGCACCAAAGGTAGTTCATACCATTCTATTACGATTTCTGCCGGGCGCCAAGAAGGGCGCCCTCTGGGGCCGCCATATTGGGCAAATCCAAAATGGCCGCCA
>JAUELG010045617.1:0-11392 GCA_031471515.1 Dendraster excentricus | reverse complement strand
GTGCGAATTTTAGCAAAATCGAAGGGGGTCGGGTGACAAAATGTCAGAAAATTGGTTGATTTGATGTGGATTGACCCGTATGTAACAAAAGATCATTATTTTCTTGCTTGAAAGAAGGACTTTTACTGTTAAAATGATTGTTTCTATACATTGTTAAATTAGATGAAATGCCTTTGTTCTGGAGAGGACTTGTTGCTTAACATTGCATTAGTGTAAGATACTGACCATCCATAAGAATTTAGAGGGCAAATCAAATCTCATGTTGAAATGAAGCATACAATTATTTCTGTACCACAACAATAGATATCAAAATCGTTAGTGCTTCAAAATATAAAAAGTGAGCTGCTCTGGAGAGGACACACTTTTAACACAAAATGAATAGGTCAATATAACCAAACAATAAGCAATTAATTACCATTGGGGAAGGTGATGGGACAATCTATCACTTCCATGGCTATCTGGATGTAGCGTTTTTCCGAAGCGAAGCTGAGGAAAAATAGCATGTACTGTACTTTCGGATTGCCGAGGAACTGATGGATTGTCCCATCACCTGAAACCAAAAGGTGATTATTTGCTTTATATTCCACATTGGAAAAAATTAACTGGTAGGTTATATGAGAAAGACATAAATTCACATTAGCTTATTTTTTACAATTAGGCGTACTGGCCTAGACTAGAGCAGAGGCTTTAGACAGTTCTAAGAAAATTTACATGTACCGGTAGGCTAGACTTTGACATACCGAAAATGGCTATTCCAAAGAATTCCATAGTATATCGGTTAGCACTTGGTCTAAAATGAGAGTAAACTCAAACTCATACGCCAAGGATTTTAATGATGATGAAAACAAAAGTCAAGCAATGTTCTTAATCTGTAGTTATAGTCAAATGGAGCAAGTCATGCGTGCATGCAGTATTAGTACAGCGCAGGCATGCGGCTTGGACGTGTACATTGCATGCATAGCGTAACTCGTGTATGTACAATACTCTACGTACCATTCTGTATTGCAACATCACACATACGGTAGAGCGGCAAATGCAACCGGTGAACGAATAGAGTATTCCTTTTTCATATAACGTACGTTAAGAACTATCTAGCGAGTGCGACAAGCTATCTACCTAGTGGAAAGAAAATTTTCTTCTATCAATGATGGGTGAAACTATGTTTCATCACGTGATTAACTTTTGACCAATCGTAGAGCAAGATTCTTATGATGTGGATATATAAGATATATCCCACTAGTCCGGGAGCCAATTCTCAGAAGAGGCTTAAGTTAAGGAGTCGGTGCAACACCCTCCACAGATTTGGTTTGTCACTTTGGGGTGTTTCGGGAGTGCCTCAGGAACAATTCTAGCCCTGATCTACAGTTGATTTCTGGTAGCAACACTAGTATTTTTATCAATTGATTATGCAAATTTAAGCAAAAAATCCCCTTTTTGTTAAATCACTAAATATGGCTCAGAATATGCTGGTTTTGGGCATTGATATCGTTTATGACTTAATTGACGGGTTTGCAAAATAAAAACTTCAAACGGCCCAATTTTAGTTATGTATTTCTTTGTTTTTGGAATTTCTTATGTATTTCTTTGTTTTTTCAACTTTTGTTTCTCATTGTTTTTTTCAATGGAATATATCTCTGAGCATTATCCAAACATTTTTATCCCAAAATGTGATAATTGTAACTGTTATGTATTTTAGGAAGAAAAGTAATTTCCATAGGATTTGTACACAAATCACAAAATTCAGCAATTTTGGGGCCGACATTTACTTACAAAATGTCATGTGGCTTCCAAATGGTGTACCTGTAATCATCAATTTGGTCTTAAAATTTGCGCAAGGCTTCAATAAAAACAACTATTGCAGTTTTGTGGCGATACCTAAGCACGTTGCGGAATTATCATGCAAAACATAAAGGGGATGAACAGTACTCTGCAGTTTACTATGCTCACCAATGGGGATGGAATCCGGCATCCCAACTTCCTTGACGCTCAGCGTGATAATTCCGCAATGCGCGCGTGTATTTTTTGCACAACTACATTGAGTTTTTAATTGATGTCTTGCGCAAAATTTGATATGAAATTTGTGTCAACCGGGTATACCGTTCTGAAGCCACATGATCTTTCGTAAATGAATGTCGACCCGAAAATTGCTAATTTGTGTGATTTGTACATTTTCCCCTAGAATTCAGAAAACCTTCATTATTTTTCATTTTAACGGTGGCAATTATCACATTTTGGGATTAAAATGTTTGGATAATGCTCAATGATTTTATTCCATTGAAAAAACAAAGAAATACATAAGAAATTCCAAAAACAAAGAAATACATAACTAAAATTTGGCCGTTATATTAAAGTTATTTTGCAAACCTGTCAATTAAGTCATAAACGATATCAATGCCCAAAATCAGCATATTCACATTTAGTGATTTACAGAAAAAAGGGGATTTTTCTGCATAAATTTGCATAATTAATTGATAAAAATAATAGTGTTGCTACCAGAAATCAACTGTACATCAGGGCTAGAATTGTTCGTGAGGCACTCCTGAAACACCCCAAAGTGACAAACCAAATCTGTGGAGGATGTTGCACGAAAAAAATAAAATTCTGGTCCTGGCTCCCGGACTACACATAGTTTATTCAATGATTTGTCATGTCTTCACTTACAACCATTCTGATGATTGAATAAGTTTAGTTTTGGCACATATTTATGAAATTAATTCACTACTGATGACTTAAATGTTCTGGAGAGGACACAGTTTTTATGCCTCCACCAACAAGGTGGCAGGAGGCATTATGTTTTCGGGTTGTCCGTTCGTACATCCCGTTTTCGTTCTCGCGATATCTCAAGAACCGGTTGACGGATCAATTTGAAACTTGTTTAAGTGTACATATTGGAAGGACAGTGATCTGATTAGATTTTGGGATCATGAGGTCAAAGGTCACAGGGCTCATTATAAACACAACAAAAAAAAGTAACTCCCCCCCCCAAGCGAAATAGCATAAATTTTTAACAAAAAGAGTTTGAGCAACATAACTTGGTAGGGATGTTTCTTAACTTATTGGCTAACGTCTCTGTGAAAATGAGATTGATCCACCATGCCATGCATGAGTGAGCACACATTAAAAGCAAAAATGTCACTTTTCCTGCCTTTGATGTGTGGTAATTCATCCATGACTCAACGGACCGACTTCATTTTCACACATAAGTTAGTCAATTCAAAATGCTGCCTTTGATGTGTGGTCATTTATTGGAGTGTCTTGGTATATTGGTTCGGGCCTTCATCTTTCAATACGAGGGTCGTGGGTTTGATTCCCAACCCCGGCACGTGTGTCCTTCAGCAAGATACCTTATCCATGATTGCTGCTCTCAACCCAGGTGTAGTAAATGGGTACCTGGCAGGAATTTATTCCTTGAAATGCTTGATGCGCTTGCTTGCAGGCAGCTCGGCTACAGCCAGGGTTATAATATACTGTACAGTATGATGCGCCTAGATTGATGGCGCAATATAAATGCTTGTCTATTATTATTATTATTCATCCATGACTGGACTGACAGACTTCATTTCCACACATAAGTTAGTCAATACAGGTAGGAACAATCCTGCCGAGTTATTTCACTTAAAGCGTTTTTGTCCCAGGGGGGTATGTCTCCATATAAAGGGGGGTACCATGCGTGACCAATGACTTGCCAAAGGCACCCTAAGCACGTATTTGCGTGTTGTAAAAAATACACCCTAAGCAAGTATGGTTATCAGTAATTTGATACCCTAAGCAAGTAATACTATTTTGCTTTTATTTTTAATACCCTAAGCAAGTAATACTACAGTGAAACCCGCTCGCAACGAGGTACCGTTTATAATGAGAATCAGTGGCGTAGCGAGGGCCAACTGATTGGGGGCACACTCTGCTGCGAGAGAGCGGAACGACCAAGCCCTCGTGCGCCACGTGCCCGAGGGGGGAGGGTGTCCCCCCTTCCACGAAGTCCCGTCGGAAGGAAATTAAAAGTGCTACGGATTGTTTTGATATGGGCATACCTGATAATGCTACTATCTGGAGATGCTGCAGGGGCGGCGCACGGGTAGTTTTTTGAAGGGGGCTATGATGTATAAATTGAGGGCACAAAGCGCCCGATCGCCGGAGAAAAGCGGGGGAGGGTATATAGGAAGGGGATGTCTCCCTCCCACACCAGGGAACTTTGGGAAGTTTTCACATAATAGAACAAAGTAAATAATAAGAGTTTATTTTCAAGTAATATTCATAAATATGAATAATGCTAGCGAGTCTAAAACATTTAGCAATAAATATCATTGGCAATAGCCATTTGTTTCGATATCATTGTATGTTTACATTTGTTTCATGTGTTATGATATTCCGTTTTGAAGAATAATTATATAAACACCCGAGGATAGGTTGTATAATATTATACAAATGCGAGTGGAGCGAACTCAAACTTTTTTTCAGCAATTGAACATCGGAAATTTGCCGTTTGTCTCAATATTATAGGTTTATTCTTGCAATGTTATTGCCTTTGAATGGAAATATATTTACACGATATTAAAATACATTATATACGAATGCGAGCGGAGCGAGCTTGAAAATTTTAGCAATTTCACATCGGAAAATCGTCATTTGTTTCAATAATATTATTGTATGCGTATGTTCGCTAATGACTTCTGATACGGCGTTTGAAAGGTAATATATATTGTCAGCAATTTCACATGGGAAAATTACCATTTGTATCAATATTATTGCATGGGTACATTGTAATGTTTCATATATTATGTAGTATACAAACTGAAAAAAAAAAACATCTTGCCTTCTTTCATGTAAATTAATTATGATTTTAAAAAAATTGCATTTGGAAATAAAGATTTAATCTTTTAAATATGACGCTTATTTGATTTTATAATAACTTAATTCATTTATAATCGAATTGACATATAAATCAACAATATAATTGACTGTCTTTTCACACTTAACTCGTGATGATAATGTAGGTAATATTGTAACCACATGACAGTTGAATTCTGTATATTAGAATACATTATATACGAATGCGAGCGGAGCGAGCTTGAACATTTTAGCAATTTCACATCGGAAAATCGCCATTTGTTTCAATATTATTGTATGCGTATATTCGCTAATGACTTCTGATACACCGTTTGAAAGGTAATATATAAACCCCCGATGTTTATATATACGATTGCGAGCGGAGCGAGCTTGAAATTTTTAGCAATGGATAGGTATAATTATTCCTGTTATGTTATTGCGTTTTAAAGCAGTGGCGTAATGAGCTCAAACTTTTGGGGTCCCAACCAAATCCGCATCATATGAGCCGCGAAGCGGCGAAAATTATTATTTTTTTTTAAAAATTATTGTTGACGTCTGTAGCGTTTTGTGCAATCCAAAGCCGCGAAGCGACGACAAATTTTGCCATATTTAACGTGTTTTTGTAATGTTTTACTTTAAATAATGCAATTTGATGCGGCTTGCGAATGAAAAATCTGAGTTTTCCTGTCTGAAAAAATAGTATTTTTTTCAATCACTGTCATCAAATTAGAAAAAAAACATGATTGAATATTATTTTTTTTTGGGGGGGGGGGTGCCCCCACCAGTACGCCAGTGTTTTGGGTAATATTATAACCACATGAGATTGTAGAATATATTAAGAAATTATCAGTTATATATACGAATGCGAGCGGAGCGAGCTTAAATTTTTTAGATAATTCACATCGGAAAATTTACATTTGTTTCAATATTTACAGGCCAGGCACTGAGATGGATGTGGTCCTAGCTAGTGAAGCTTGTCTTGAGATTTGCTTGTTATGTGGCTCAGACGGGCCTGCGTTCTACGGTAGGGAAGCTTTTGCAAATTTTCACTCGAAATAATGTAAATGTAAATATATCTTTTTTCTACCTTTAGCACGATCCAGGAGCACGATATGGAACAACAATGGACCCCAGGACATGCAACTTCATGAAAAAGCCATGAAACTTCACACCAATCAACCCGGGCATACTCCACAAAGACAGTTCTTACAACTATAATTATCTTTACTTTTGATCCTAATACCGTATAGTATACCATTAAGATGTTTAAGTTAAGATATCTGGACACTTCCATTGATTTCATGTATATATTGTCATGCAGAAAATATTCAAATGCTTGATTATCTCCCGATATCACAATTTAACTAAAAGAACCCTTTGTTTTAAGCTGTGAATCGCAGTCCCTGTAATGATTGGCCCATTTCCCATTGCTCTCGGCCGCGCAGAGCACCAATCGCCGTAAAATGTACACGCCAGGTGCATAGAATACAAAAATTACTTGCCATAGACTCGACCTACGCTGCGTGGGATCGAAACACTGGGATAAATCCAGTGGCTAACAAGTATTTGCGAATGTGATGTGTGCGTTGTTTTGGACCGAGATTTGGTGGTTATTTTTGCTCGGAACGCTGACTAAAACTTGTTCTCGCGCTGAATAAACCCAAGTACATATGCTGAATTTTGAGACCCTAAACGCGTATTTTAGCAGTGTAAAAAAGATACCCTATTTTCTGATTTTTGGTGATTTCGAGACCCTAAACACGTAACGTACGTAACGTGCCTGATCGTAAAAAACGACCCTTATTACGTGATTTCTTGGTCGCGCATGATACCCCCCTCTATATGGAGACATACACCCCCCCCCCCCCCACCCTCGGGTTAAGTCCACGTCATACTCACGGACAGACTTAAAGTTGGCACAATGTCGGACATATAACCCGGACGCCACACATAGAAGAGTTTTCCTAGTCGAATCGTCGTGGTCGTACTCGTAGTCCACATCGAGATTGGCCACTAATTAATGGTCACCATTTCCCATACTTGTCTTCGCTGGATCCATGCCGCAGAGTCGCGGAGTTTCATGCATATAAAAATGTATGTTACGACAGCGGCACTAGTCTTGATTTACCAGCGCGCTTTCACGAGTTTTTGAGGAAATCTGACGCGTTAGTGGTACGGAAAAAAAAACACGCACCCCGGACAATTGGGCATAAAGCCAAATAAGAGCATTGCGACGGTTACTGGAAACATCTTTATTGGCAAAACAATTGATCATCATCATTGTTGAAAAAGTAACAAACCAGGGCATGTGAGGTTAAAATTCTCACCTTAGTATCGAGGATGCACGCCGGTGAATAATGTAATTTTTACCAAGTCAGTGCCTGATAAATGACACTTACTACCCGACACAACAGTGAACACGCTAGTATTCCGCGCGCCAGTATTAGTGTGCATTCAGCTGTTTGCTGAACGGTGCCGAGTGAATGGGCATATCTGGTCAGTAAGTCTCATTTATCAGACACTGACTTGGTAAAATTGACAAAATAAAAACCTGACATGGTCTCGCTCAAAACCCGCTAAAACAAAAATTACACGTCTAAACTTACCTATTATTGTCATCGTTGTTGATTGGAAAGGACATCCTATTCGATGGACATGTTCATTTGATACTCTATTTTGGGAAGTGCCATGTTCCGTTTTGGAGGAGGCCATCCTGTATAGTGTCCTTATTGAGATACATATATAGCGTCCATAGTACCTTAATTCGGTCACTTCACGTCCACGATCGGGATACAACCAGCCATCGGCTGTATTTTCACTAGGCCAACTTTATTCCTTTTCTATGGAAATCTCACATGATTATCAATAATCTGAAAGTGCAATAGGTATGATTGAAGTCTCAAAATTCATCTTGGGGGAAATAATGTACAATTAATTACATCACTGTGATGGTTCACGTTACATGAACATACATATGCAATCTAAATTTATTAAGAGCGTGCATAATATAAATCAGAACCTGCACTGCAGCATAACACACAAATAACTCCATCATGCTTGAAATGTATATGAAACTGTGGCAAAGGCAGATTCTTACACTTGGGAGATTTTGTTTTGCGGCCGAAACCACCTGCCACCTGCCAACAATTTTCGAGACCAAAATAATTGGCTGAAAGTCCTCCAAGTCGGGGGGGGGGGGGGTCGCAAACTATTTTCCATGTGTTTTACAAGCATTTTGTTTTCTCAAATCATAATGTGGGAACCATCATTTTCCGATCTCAAATAAATGTATTTAAATTCACGCTTTCCAGAAGGAAATGCCATTTAAATTCTAATTCGTATACCAGTTGAATTCCATGGGTACTCAGCATTGATACCCGTTGAAACTGAATTCAATATTTCAATTGGTACTCGTTCGTTTTGGTTTCATTGGATATCCATTGAATTAAATTTGCCAAATTTTCCATATAGCCTACATGTACATGTGCATGCTCTTGGATTACCAATTGATTCCATTCGGTCATTTTCAATTGGTTTACGCAGCCAGGCCTATATAATAGTCAATTGGAATTTCACCCCGAGTGTTTTGGAATCGATTGCTTTACCAAACCATGCAAATACTAACTATCACTTCACACGAAAGCATAACGTTGTACGAATGACGTCATTGCGACGATATGTTCAGTATGTGGAATCAGCTGTAGGCTTGCATGATTGTTGATATGTATGTTCCTATGTATGTAAGTTTATGATTGAGTGCATGTGTGTCTCAGTGTATATGAGGGATATAATGCGAACAAAAATAGTATTTTAATCCGTCTGACTGACGTCAATGCCCATTATCCCTAGCTGGACATTTATCCTGTTCCACAGGCGTTTTAAGAACCTTGCAAGATAGTGTCTGCCTTATGCCCGCGAATATTATGGAATTTTCCATTATGAGGCCTCTGTGGATACAAGTTTCTAAAGCGCCGTATTGTTAGAATGCTTCATAAAGGAACCACTCAACCAGTTAAGTAACCTTTGTCATACAATTTTCAAAGGGAGGTTTATAATTAAAAGTAATTCAGCCTGGCCTAGTTCAGCGATGTGGTGATTTGAAATTACTTTCCCATTCTTTCCTGGCAATTTGGAACAATTCCAGGAATGTGTATGGAAATCTCGTAATTTATTTGCATCATTCCAGGTCTACTAGATCAAAAGGAGTTTAATAATTACCCCGGCGTTGAGCAATTTTAATGATTATTTATTATCAAGATAGGCCCAATTATCTATCTAATATGCATGTTAACTTCTCCATGTGTATACGCGAGGTCAAATTTTAAACGGTACCACCACCTAAAGCTCATATTCTTTATAATAGAAAGGCAACATCTTAAGTATTCCATTCCATCAACAAGTTCAGAAAAATATTTTTTCAGCAAAAAAAGATAATAATTGGAAAAACGCATCGCTATATTCTAAAGCGAGCGTCCATGCGGTCTGCATTGCGAAGACTACTGCGTGAGGGGCAAGCGAATCGCCCCGGGATTCTAATGACTACAATTCGTACGTGTGCATTTGCGCACTTGCAAACCAGGAAATATAAGAGTACAGAAGCCATGTCATCCCGATGTCATAAAACACTTATTTTAGAATTTTCAATTTTGGACATCATTTTCAGAAAGAGCATAACAATTAGTGTCAAAATACCAAAAATCAAAGGAATAGGTTACATATTGGCTGAAATATGCCCATCCTAATGAAGAAAAAAAATGAACAAAAATTATTCTGATGGGCATATCTCAGCCAATATGAAACCTATTCCTTTGATTTTTGGTATTTGGACATTATTTGTTCTGTTCTTTCTGAAAATGAAGTCAAAATATGAAAATTCTAAAAATATTTTTTTGATGACATCACACTTCACCTCTGGTGGATATTGCTGTATCTATGAATTACACAGCCATTCTGCCAAATTGTGCTCCATTGTAACTTGATTTACCTTACATGCGGTCCCACTCACTACGCCACAGTATGCCAATATAGTAGTCTATGTTCTATACTCTAACCCGCTGAATCTGACCTTATGGCGCAAATTATACCTAATGATAATCAGTTCATTATTGGTTCCTCAACATGTACGAAGTTTGGTGACAATAATGAGCCGTGTGACCTTTCACTTCATGATCCAAAAAAATCAATCAGTTAGTCGATTCCTCAAGATACACGTATATATAGGACTACATATGTGCCCGAAGTTCGATATAATTTGGAGAACAAACAATCAAACGTTCTCGAGATACCTAGAAAGTGATGTAATCACGTAGTGCGTAATCTTCAGTTTATACGAAGTCTGCACTAACAATGAAGAAGAAGAAGAAAGATATTACGGTCTACCTGTCCTGAGACGGACAACCTCGAATAAACAATCCTGCATGCGATTTACAATACTAGTGGAAGCTATGGCAAGCCGTTTGCCTAACAAACTCTATCGATTTGGGGGGCAAAACGTCTTGCCATAGAAGGCAGAAAACAAAACTAGAGATATTTTACTGCACTTTGTTAGGACGCGTGCGGTTCGTAATACGGTGGCTACAATATCATGGTCCCCTTGATGTTGTTACACACGATATAAATGTGTGTGTGCACACACAAACACACACACACGCGCACAAACACAACACACATGATATGCGCGCGTTGAGTAACTTGAGTTACTTTGTGCTGATTGGCTCGGCTCAATGGTAGGCTTTATAATACTAGTACAAGTCATATATTACTTCACGCATAGTGGCATAATTCACACGACACATATACCAATAGCACATGGCAGCCTTTATCACTCTCCCTCTCCCCGTCTCTCTCACGTACTCACGTTTAACCTGATTGCCAGTTCATGGAAAACCTTCTTTAAAAAGAGCGAGGGACGATGAGATCGAGACGCGGAGAAAACTCAGTACGTGCCTGCAGCTTGACAAAGCGGCAAATGACCAATAATACAGAATTCCGCAGTATTTCATTCCTGGACAAAGCGTCCACATCTGGCGCAAACCAGTTTGGACTGTATATCGGTTCCACAATGACGGCATCAGCTGTCGGAAGACATCGGTACCGGTTGTGGCAGCTCTCAAGTTTAGATCGCACTACTCATGCCATGGGTAGCTATCCGCCTTTCTATAAAATTAACCATGGTTTACTTAAACCATGATTTTACTAATGGTTTTACATAAAACCATATCCTTACCATCACTTGGTGTATGTCCTGACCTAAATACTAGCCAAGAGTAGATAAATGAAGTTTCAAAACCTTCCGTGAACGGCCGATTTGGGCCGGGATCTTGCCCCCCCCCCCCCCTCCCCTCCATCCTCGATATATGCGTTTATAAAATAGTAAGGGCTATATAGGCTTAAAGGCCATGCAATGCAACTCTAAGAATAGATTTTACCCTATAATTCATACATCGTAATATATACAGTATATATATATATATATATATATATATATATTTATATACCTCACATCGAGAATCCTGCAATCTGATTGGTTAGATTAGCGGGCATCTTTTTCAATATGCCCGCTCAG
>JAUELG010045506.1:0-11398 GCA_031471515.1 Dendraster excentricus | reverse complement strand
GGAAGTCTCATTCGGAGTAAACATAAGAACGTGATGACTGACATTAATTTTACCTACTATCACATACGCTGACGAGATTAGTATGAGATGTGTATTCTTGTCATAAATGCATGTTTCACTTCTTCTATGTTGTAATCCAATAACCGAATCTTATTAATGTTATATTTCAATTGTATTCATATTTTATTTATGATCTGAAGTGTAAGCACTTTTCATGGAAACAATTGTAGTTGTAGTTTATAATCGATTTGCACTTCACAAGTATTTAAATCTCGTTTGAAAGTGTTTGTTTCAAGACTTGAAGTACCATTGAGTAAGAGTTTTAAAAGTCTTGATGATGTATGTGCGTGTTCATTGTAGTCATCTTCAAACTAGTGTTTCGCTAGATAAAGTATTCGCTTTGTTAAGTACATACATATCTCAATTCGTCATAGAGAAAGGATGTAAATTATGAAATCATCTGACTTAGTAAAATACGCGTTGCTGATTGTCTAAGCACAGTCACGTGAGTTGGGTGTCAATTTCGTTATGACACTGCTCCGGGAAGTTATGATACACATCTGGCCACGCGCCATTCAATCTACATCACAAACAATTCACACATACCGGGCGGGACGTACGGTACCGTACCGGCCGTACCGCTGCAATAATCGTCCTTCTATCAGCGCGGCTCGCTGCCACTACATTAGAACTAAAATCACCACTTCCCAGTACAATTTGAACAGATAGTAATACCTGATTTACATTATCTAAGGAAACAATCAACACAATTTTCAGAAATAGAACTGCAGTGCTCGGTAAATGTTGTGATATTAATGCGGAAAGAGGCAAATTACGTTTGAAAATCAACTGCGTGATGTGTATTTTGTTGCATTGTAAGATGAATTAGGTGCTGTGTGCGTGTAATGTGAGTCGATTGAGTGAAAACCACGAAACATATTATGATTTTAATCCGTTTCATTTAAAACAATCAGATTATATAACAGTTGTTAGATTTAAAATGCTTTTTGGTGAAGAAAATTAGTCCCTTAATACGCCTTGGGACCTATTAACTATTCCCCCAATGGCAAGTATAATCCCTCGGTTGGAGCATTCCGTCCTGTTCCCTCCACCACCAATTAAAGGGATAATTGAGTATTGGTCACGCTAAAATTAAGTAACCAAAATGTCCACTATCACGCAACAAAGTATTAGTAATAAGTTCACCATGCTCGAAAAGTTTAAACAATTTATAGAAAACGACGTAAAACCTATGTTATCATTTAAAAATAGTCGATAACGTAGAGGTCGCTGTTTGTAAACAAATCATTGGTTTCAGCCTTTGTTTATACAAAACTGTGCATATCATCAAAGAGTTTTTAAAAACCTATTTTGATTGTTTTTACAGTAGTTTCGTACATTTTTTTCTAAAAATATCGCCAGGTGATGGTCGGTGACTAAACCTTTTGAACGAAAATATTTCAGCCGTTTCTAAACCGATTTTGATGAAATAAAGTTGTATTCAAATCGTAGGTTCTTTCTAATTTTACAGTCAGTTTTCGAGGGGGGGGGGGGGCACTTCGGGGTATACCGATACTCAACTCTTCCTTTAACAACTGTATACTGTATACTATATAGATCTTTAAGTTCCAAGGTGCTTCTCTCTTTATTTAGGAGCGCAAGACAACCTATTAAGATAAACTCTACTGTTAAAGTTAAATGGACCTTATTATACGGCCGAGTAATGAGCATACATGCAACGTTATATATTTTTAACGCATTACAGTGACTTTGTACACAGTTTTGACGATCCAGTGGATATTTTGACAGTTGACCACTGAAAACGTCAATATATTTTGAGCGAAAGAAAAATTCGTAAAACCAAAACTGGTCCCATGCTTATCTTGCCTATACAATTACAACAAGGTATGAGGGAACTGCTATAATTTAAAGGGAGAGTTTCTCTAAGCTTTTAAGCAGGATGGGTAAAAGGGAACAATTTTAGATAAAAGTTTGAGCAGATTGGGATAATCCAATCAAGAAATATTCTTTTCAAATTGTGTATCAAATCTTTGTTTGCTGCCCTCTTAGTCGACTCTTGTCACACTTGCATAACTCCCTGTGGAACTGTACAACAAGACTTCACAAAATGTCACTTTTTATAAAAAGGCATTGTCCTTCACTTCTCATTCTCAGATATGTTAGATAAAATGTAAATGTGTGTGCATTCAAGGTAAAGCTTCCTCATCTGTTCCAATGAAATCCACCCAAATTTTGTTTTTAAAAAATGTGTGAACATAGACATTGGAAAGTTGTCTTTCTATGGCATCACAGATGTTTGTCAAATTGGCATCTAGAGAGGGCGGTATTCCAAATGTATCAAAATCATAACTTGTGAAATAAAAATCCAAATTTGCTCAAACTTTCACTATTGGGCTACTAAAATGGTTCTACTTTTTATCAATCCACATTATATTATTGGGGAACCTTCCCCTTTAAATTGGATATTGAAGATTTGGCCAACGTTACTTAGTCTAATTAAAGTAAGAGTCGCAATGTAGTTTTAAAAATATTTGTTTCTAACACCTACATAATCTTTGACGATTAGTATTGTTGAACGTTTTTTTGTGAAAAAAATCATAGGAAAATGTCACATTATGTATAGTTCAAGGTCACACACAATAAACACTTAGAAGGCAGACACAAAACAACACCGCATAATATAAAGTGTAAGAGTAGTTTATTATACAGGTCAATAATCAACATTTGTTTTAATGTAACTGTATTAACTGTTAAAATATGATGAATAGTGTATATTTTTATTAATACAATACAAAAACAAATAAGTAATTGTATTATTCTCGAATGTAGAAAGAGGTTCAGAGACATATCATATTCTAGCCCAGTTCGAAGAGCACTTGTCTAGCCATCCAGACGAATCGGGTTCGAATCCCGGGAGAAATCCGAATGTATTTGTTAATTTAAAATTTCTGGTACATTTGCCTAAATTCGAAAGAATATATATTTTGTTTTTAAGTTGAGATAGTCCTACAAAAAGTTTGAGCCTCATTTAGAAGGAAAAATTGTTCGTGCAAGTTTTATTTACAGCTTGAATTGTTTGCGCAATTGAAATGTTTAGTCTATTGCATTTAAAGTTTTAAAAGCTTACCCAACATACGCAGTATATCGGATTATAACAAAGTATGAGAGAACTGCTTTAATTTAAAGGGGGAGTTTCTCTAAGCTTTTAAGCAGAATGGATGAAAAGGGAACAATTTTAGATACCTAATAACGAACGTTTGGGCAGATTTTGGTAATCTAATCAATAAATATGACTTTTCCATTTTGTTTATCAAATTCTTGTTTGCTGCCCTCTTAGTCGGCTCTTTGCCACATTTGTGATGTCACACTTGCATAACTCCCTGTGGAACTGAATAACAAGAGTTCACAAAATGTCACTTTTCATAAAAAAGCATTGTCCTTCTCTTCTCATTCTCAGATATGTTAGATAAGATGTAAATGTGTGTGCATTTAAGATAAAACTTACTCATCTGGTCCAATCAAATCCACCCAAATTGTATTTTAAAAATATGAAAATATGTGAACATGGTCATTGGAAAGTTGTCTTCCTATGGCATCACAGATCTTTGTAAAATTTGCATCTAGAGGGGGCGGCATACAAAATGTATCAAAATCATATTATATTCTAGCCCAGTTCGAATAGCACTTGTCTAGCCATCCAGGCGTATCGGGTTCGAATCCCGGGAGAAATCCGAATGTTAATTTAAAATTTCGGGTACAAAAAATGGTTTGTCAAGTTTTATTTACAGCTTAAATTGTTTGCTCAATTGAAATGTTTGGTGTATTGCATCTAACAATTTGAAAGCTTAAACAACATACGCAGTATATCGGATAGTTCATATACATGTACCATGAGGGCAATTACTGCTAGTATAGACCCAAAACAAAACATCAAAATCTTAGTTATACAGACGGTAAATTTTGTTCCATAATAGTCAACGATATATGTACATTAATAAGCTACATACCATATATAATGTAACTGTTAGGACAAATTACACACTTGGATTAAGAAAGTTGGAACAATCTATACATGTGTACAAGGTGTGGCAAAAATGCTTGCTGAATACTCTAATTTTAAGAACAAATAGTAGATTAGCTCTTCAAATGTAATCCATACAGAGTGGTAATTGTCTACATTGTTTGTATTTGTGGTATATAACAGGATCAATATAAACATGATACTCAAGATCGTCAAAATATTTCACATTCCTCCCGTCTTTTTTTTTTTTTATCTTGCTCGGATGTTTTAGCATCTCTAAATATGTCAAGTGCAGATGAGCATGTACAATAATTATTTATAATTAATAAGTTGTTTAATCAGTATATTCATAAGTTAAATTTGAAATTATTCGATGACTCACAATAGGCGATGTATATCATACACCGACGTTTCGGCTGCTATACTCTGCTAGCCTTTATATTCAAGTTCTTAATCTTCCCACACAGTCACAAACAAAATAAATAGATAGTTTGATAAGTTATGCTTATATTGTACTAATTTATCTCGTTGTCAAAGACGAAGTATTCAAACATGTGCCAAGTTGTATACATGGAATACACCTTTTGTATTTCAAACCATTAATGTGAACTATCAGTGCTTAAATGTAATGTATTTTAGATATGAATGTTGCTGTTTTACTCTTTATGGAGGAAAAGTCAACGGTTTAATAATGATAATTATAAATATCATTGTTTTCGGGTTATGTACATGTTTTGCTACCCTTAACCCACGTGTGGGTTAAGCTGCAACTCGCAGATAAGACGAAACTCCCCTAGTTAAAGTCAGCCTTAGTCTCTGCGCAAGATTACCTCTAATTATACAATACGGACACCTCTGTCGCTTTCCTCCCATGCAACATTCCCCTGCTGCAAAGCAGCGTGAGTAGGCGGGTGCAATGTTGGCTGTCCGACATCACTGTCGATATCATCGATTCGTGCAGAAAATATGACATATAGAGAGCGAGGAAGTCGCATGTAGTCAGAACCTGCTGTAGAGGCGCCGTCATTCCCTCCAAGCTCTGCTGGAAAAAGCCGCCTAATGCTTGCAGGGTAGTCATCTCCGATATCAATTAGGCATGTTGGGGCATAGGTATCTTCAAAATGTGGACGATCTGGTGGATTAATGCCCATTGCGCACGTGTCTTCGATGAACCTTGCTGAATGCTTTCCAGATAACATCGTATGATATAAGTCTTGAAAGTCAGTCATTAATGTATTATATTATTCTTAGCTTGAAATGATGTGTGTTTTAGTTCTTCTGTACGTTTTGATATTTGATTGCAGTTTGTTTGTGCAGAAGAAAATTAACACTTATTACTGAAAGTGTTACGTGCAAATAATGGTTTCCCCACATACTGTGTTATGTCCATAGTTGACCAACCATTGAATAACGAACACGTAAACGGTTTCTTTTCCGAAATTACAGAATTAAGTTTGCGATCGTCCTTGTCATAATTATCATATTGCATATCATTATCGGTGGTATTGCATCGTACACTGTGTTCTGTCTGCTATCATCCACCGTGAAGTAAAAGTTATCGAACTCTACCTGACCTCCAACAGCACCAAGAGGTGAAACACTGTTGTCTGCTGGACTCCTAGTGACGTGTCCTTGACGAATCTGCATGCGATTTACACGTACCCTTGTGATACATGTTTTTCCAATGTCTTCATATGACATGCAATCATTCACCAACAAGTTGGCTTTATTTATGTAACTAGGGCAGTTACTTGACGGCAAATAAAATGCCTGTTCCATCTATTCGTCTATCCTTGAGTGGTTATCCGTGCCAGGAAATGCATTATCAATTTCAAGACATGGCCGTGTCGTCACGAAAACCATATTTAACACTTCCGATTTGTTGGGCCGTGCTGAGGTACCTCTAATGTTAGGTCGGCTACGGTTTTGTTTTTCGTTTTGAGAGTGTCTTCTCAGTAGAATATAACTGCCAGTTCCGATGATGCACATGAGTGCCGTACAAAAGGTCCAGATTCTCATTATCAAAATAACGTTGGTGACTGTAAGTTTTGTGTTGTATCCTTCAGTTTCACTCTCGGTAGAGGAGTGTGTCTCTCGTGGGCATGGGCACATTTCTTCCGCTGGCATAGACACAGTAGATTGCATTTCGTTACTCCTCGATCCTGTAGCTTGAGAAGCTAATAAACTTGTTGAAACGTTGTTGATACCGATGGGTGCAGAAGAGGATTCGTGATGTACGTGTTTTGAAGTCGATATTTCTGTAGTTAATGTGCTTTCCGTTGCAGGATTAGTCAGGTTAAAGACAAGAACCTGTTCAGCATCATTGAACGAAATTCAGTATTCTCCGAAATCAGTGTCTACCACAGGATCTCCGATGGTGAAGGAAAACAGTTATTTCCACACGTGTGCACATTGTAATGATCGTTAAGTTTGTCTTTAGTCTGACTATCAAGTAGCATTGACCTGGCGAACGATACAAGGGTTTACAATGCCCGATCGCTTTACCATCATACCGATACAATTGGACACTGTCAGTTTTTCCCATTGTTCTTCACCTTTGCAGTGAACACTAATAAGTGTGCCAGTATGTCTCTCACACTGAAAAGACAACGAAGTACATGGATGTACCACAAGAAACAGTGTCATTACGGCAAATATAGCATCAGTTGTGTACTCCATCTTTTACGCTTGATATTATTTAGTTATTAAGTGTGATGCAGCGGAATATAATTCTAAGTGCGACACAATTATCTAGAGAAGCGGTGGTAAAATGATGAAAGTCTCATTCGGAGTCAAAATGAGAACCTGTATACTGACACTAATTATGTATACCGCCACCTATACTAAACACTTCAGTATGAGATGCGTATTATTTCCATAAGTTTTTTATTTTTTATTTTATGTTGTAATCCCATTAGCGAATCGTATTAATGTTCTATTTGTTTACGTTATATTCATATTATTATTGACGGGTTGAAGTGTTATCACTGTCATTGTACAGATAGTTGTTGATTGATTTCCACTTCACATTCATTTAAATTTCTTTTGAACGTTTTTGTTTCATGACTTCAAGTGCCATTGAGGTAAGGGTTTGAAAGTATTGATGAAACATGTGCGTGTGTATCGTAGTCATCTTCAAACTAGTGTTTCGCTAGACAATGTATTACCTTTGTTAAGTACATACATTTCATAATTCATCATGGAAAAAGGGGGTTAATCTTGATGTATCTTAGTTTATATGATCTTCAAATTCAAGATGCTTCTCTCTTTATTTAGTCTACTTTATATACTCTACTGCTATTCAGGGGTAAAGTTTGCTGCACGGAGAGGGCGTATCGAGTTCTGCCTTTTGATATAATATTTATCTTATAACAAAAGAAATCTAGTAATTTCACTGACATGTGCTAAAAGTAAGGATTGTCTGATGTAATGTACATGTATAATATTGTTATCGTATAATGGGCTAAATGGACGTTATCATAATGCTGATATGGTGGAGTAATGAGCATAAATGCAAAGTGATATTTTATATTAAAGCGATAGTTTTGTTTTGTTAGATAGGGCGCTGCACATCACAATATTTACGTGAGGTAGTGAAAGTCTGAATGTTGAATTTGAAGGAACATGTAATTTAAATGGCAGAAGAAACTTTATTTGTTCGAAATCGACAAAGAAACGACTGAAATGTCAATACATTTATCTGATCTTATAATTATTTGGTGATCAAATAATTAAGGTTTTAATACTTTCTAGGCAGTTTCCTCTATTTGTTTGAATTTGCAATTGCTTGCAATTTAACAACAGCAAAAATGAAAGCGTTTTCTTAATAATTGTTGATAATATTTAAAGAAGAATCTTATAACCCGTTGAACTCGAAGATTGATATAATGCTTTAATAGCTCTATACGACATTTTGTTACAGTCCGGTCGAGATTACCACATTGGGCACGCACAAAAGAGCCGATCTATATTGGGCGGACCATGGCATTGTACTTGCCCCTATTCAAGCGAGGGTGAGTTTCGCTGGTCAAGTAGTATAAACAATAGATGCGATCAATATGTATGATTTAGGTGCAGCGAAATGAAAATCTATTGAAATTCTCTGAATTTGTTTGAATGCATTTGTGTACGATAATAATGAAAGCAGACTTATGTATTACCGTGATAAAATCGTTATAAAACAATAATCGCGCAACTAGAGTCGGAGACACTTGATATACATATAGCCAGAGGTGTAACCTTTTTATTCGATTAAATAATATTATACTTACAAGATGGAAACATGTGTGTTTATGCAGTTAATATAGCCCTTGCTCGGGACCGATAAATCTCCGCTCCCGTATATGAGAAGGCGCATCGGGGACCTAGAATACTCTGTTCCCGTAGTGAGCAGGATAATCCTCTTCATTCTCGTACAATTGTAAAGTTGTAAAAACCCAAAACAAATTATATAAAAATTTGATGTCTTTACTCAAGCGCTCAGTTATTTAACAGTTAACCCGGACATGTAAGATTATTGGACAGCTAATAAAAAAAGAAATTGATTATATTTGTGTTTAGTTAATGAAAACCTTTTACACGTTCGACCGTGCAATTTCACAATGACATTGTGTATCTTCAGTTTATAATATGCATGATGTATCGATAGTTACTGTTTAACTATTATAATACGGCGCTTTTGCAGACGTAGACCGTATAATTTTTCAAGAACGATCTATTGGAACCGTCCGTCGTGCTAAAAGAACTCTATTTTACATGCCGTTTCCCAATTCGGTCAACGCGGACATAGACTCGTTTCGCTGAACAGGTGGGCAGCAGCACACTTGCCTACATGCGAGCGCCGCTGATTGGCTGTTTACCCCCCGTTTGCCCACGGACACTGATCGAGGAACGACCGCTATATTGCCCGAAGACCATCCGTAATAAGAGCCCAAGAACGTAGGAATCGAGGAAATTGGCGATTTGGCACACGACACGCTGATTTCTAGCCTACGTCGGTCTACGGTCTACGACTGCAAAAGCGCACTCTTTTGTTTTTGTTAAGATATATGTTAGTTTATTATATTTGTTTAGTTGTTGTTTTGGTTAGATATTTGTAGATTTAGTTAGACAGTCTTCATATTATTGTATTCGTTTATATTATTTGTATTACTTTGTATCACGGCCTCTCTGACAAAGCAGCCTTTTTGGCTGATCGAGGGTTTTTACCGTGTTTAAATGAAATAAAACAAACAAACAAACCATCCATTTCTCAATTTAATTATTATCTTAATGAAACATGACATGACTGCATACTTGTGTATAAAAACTGTTGAAAACAAATGCCTGCTTAGAAAGCGCCCTCTTATGATATAGACAAAGTATTCCCTTTGTTAAGTACATATCATAATTTATCATGTAGAAAGTATGTTAATCATGATATTTAATTAGATCTTGAAATGCCAAGGCGCTTCTCTCTTTATTTAGAATCAGGGGCGTTAGACAACATATCAAGATCAACTCTACTGGCTGTTCAGGGCTATTATAGTAGAATAATTCAAACAAGCAAACATACACACAATGGCTATTTTTGAATGATAACTTTAATTTTGCAATACAAATGTTAGCATGAATTAATTGTAATAACGGTAAACCATGATGAATGATTTATGATCCATTGGTTATGACAATACAAATTTGCTCAAATACACAAACAATACAATCTGTATTAACCCGTTGAGGACGAACTGATTTTGGTAAAACACGCATTC
The DNA here is from genome assembly GCA_031471515.1 of Dendraster excentricus. Taxonomy (NCBI): domain Eukaryota; kingdom Metazoa; phylum Echinodermata; class Echinoidea; order Clypeasteroida; family Dendrasteridae; genus Dendraster; species Dendraster excentricus. Next base: position 1,606 of record JAUELG010045506.1, on the reverse strand, counting down.
TCCAGACTCAAGCCCGAAATATTTTGGGACCAGTCCTCAACGGGTTAATGTAGAAGAGGTTCAGAGACGAAAACCTGTCCAAACTCAGCTAGTTTCTACCCCCGTGTGTAGAGCACGAGTCTAATAATACGTATGTATCAGGTTAGAATCCCGGGGAAATCCTAATATATTTTGTTATTGTATATGTTTGGTATATGTCCCTGTATTTTTAGGAATTACGATATTTTGTTCTAAGGCTGACATAACCATGCAAATAGTGTAAACCTATAAAAAAGCAATGTGTATTGTACATCTTGAATGTTGTGCTCAATTGAAATGTACAGCCCTTTTCTTTGAAGTTATACAAGATTTAAAAAACGTACACAATGCATTGGATAGTTCTACCATGAGGACAATAACAGGTATAATATTATATGATCTCTATATATACTGGTGTACGATTGGTCAAAATGCTGTCACGTGAACATCGCTGCAAGGATGAGATTTAGTTTGTTTACCCGACATGACGTAAAGGACGTCAGATCAGTGGATATAACGCCGTTTAATCCATATGACGCATTTATATCTACTAGTATGACGTAACAACATGTTTGACAACACACAATGTTGCGGGTATTAGAGAGTTGGACCTGGCTTTCACCACAATTGTTCGGTTTTCTTAACATCTGACACAGCCATTAAAACAACCACTGCATCTTCGTGTTACAATCCAAACTTTTACTGTAGAGTTACAAATTGTGGCGTTTACTTTAGTTGAGCTTGTTCATCTTTATTGTACAGTTGGATTTCATCAAAATTCTGCGGATTTCTTATCATCTGACAATGTCACTGGAATCAAGAAAGCAAACTAAAATTGGTGCGATGGCACAATTCTCTATTATCCTTATATTGTATATTTATCCTGATTCGTATCAAATGTAGGTCAGCACATGCACTTAATATGCAGTAATGACAGCAATGTGCATCCGTTTACCAGGGTAATACTCTTCTGTAAGGCGCTATGATTCTCACTGGAATAGCGCTATATAAAAAACAGTTACATGTAGTAATTTATAATAATATAACAGATATTGATTTTTTCCTCCGGGAACCACATGACATATAATTAACCTTGGGGGTAATGTCTGAAATACTATATTTGTTGTCTCTTGACAAAACAAATTCTCCCCTCGAGGATCTAAAATGTTAAAGTGGCCGTCTTGGCAGACAATATCTGTATAAAGCTACATAAAAAAGAATCTCGATTCAAAAAGACGCTGGATCGACTTTCCATAAAAAACGTGAGTCAGCGATATTGGCACAGTAATAAGCTACATAACGATCTAGAATCCAACATTCCGGCAAAGTTTCACAATTAAATTCAAAATGTGAAACATAGTATGTTAATATTCACATAGGTATGAGTACAAGTAAGGGCAAAGATGTCTGCTAAATACATTTGAAGAACGAAAAAAGTGGATTAAGCTTTTCTAATGCAATTCATAGAGGGGAAGTTTTCTACATTGATGACTTTTTTGTTTGTGGTATACAGGGTGGCCCAAAAAAAACGGAATGGGGCACTTCACTAGATAAAATAACAAAATGACTAGGTCCATCGTACAGAGTG
>JAUELG010045394.1:0-11398 GCA_031471515.1 Dendraster excentricus | reverse complement strand
GCCGATGTCATAAGTTGTTGGCCGGATGTCGGTATATCGCGGATGGCTCGAGGTTAAAATGTCCGCCAGCCCAACATTGTCACTACATCATTTTGTGATATATTGGCGTAACGTCAATTTCCGACAATGGCCCAACATCATCTCATTGGGCCATTGTTGGACATTGACGTTTTAACCTCGAGCCAACCGCGATATACCGACATTCGGCCAACAACTTATGACATCGGCCCGACGTCAGGTGGCTAACTGGGGTGTGAATTCTTATACGCGAAAAAAATCCGCAAGTCATAACACGAAAAGGGGGTCGCTATTCGTAATCGCTCACGGTATAGGAAGTTACACGCTATTATGAATAGCGGTCCTAATGACTAGTGAGCGGACCCCGTATCCCACGGAAGGGCTGGTGATTGTCCGTAGTAAGATATAATGCACTTTCACTTCTGCATCTTTATCGCTTCCAATCGTGGGTGATGTTACGAATTGCCGCGAATTCAAAACTTTTTTTCTGTAATTTAGCTCTGACTCTGTTTCCCTCTTAGTATTTCACTATCACTTGTCTAGAAAGGTAGTTGGTGTTAACGAATGCTTTAAGAGCGGACATTGGTTACAGATTGCAGCTGATAAAAGACCGCAACCCACGCTGAGGAGACCGCAGAACATTGGATGGCGATAGAAGAGGAGAATGCAAAGGGGGCAATTAACCACTTGTAATAATTTACACATAATGCCACGTGTTAAATAAATTATACAAAATACGTATATATATAGTCACCATGAGTTCGTGTCACCTACTTAAATATGATTGCTCTGACGATAAAGCATCGATTGTTATTTAAAATGACATCAAAGCAAACTGTCTTGATTTTTTAAAAATTATCTGTTTTCTGCTCTTCTTGTTCAGCTCACTCCGATCACCCCTCCCTCCTTTCTACCAAGGCCGCTTCTGGATATACCACTGAAAGACTAGAGTGATCGATAACCTATTAGATGGTCTTGTCGGTGGTCAGCATGTAATGTCTTACGTTACTTATCACCCTCCTTCATCAATTTCCTATCTATCACCCAAATCGATGTTCATGAAACAAATGTATTAACCAATTATTGCCTAACGAGTCCATGCAGGTATACGCAATGTGTGGACCACAAGGGAAAAGGTAAGTATGGTAGGGAACAGGTTAACCCACTATCTATGGGAAGCTGGTGTGACCACATCTTAACGATTACATAATAATATATGAGGGAACAGGTTAAAACGATAGCAGTACCATTCTGTTCGTAAATCACGATTCTGGATGTAATGAATGGAATATAATTTGTTCTGATCACATCGCACTGGTGACAACGTCATACCACTGCATGCAACCAATCAAAACCGACCACAACCGGCCAACAAGATGGAAGTAAAGATTCATTTCGCATTTTCGGTATGACGGGAGGCGATAATTGCCACGTTTTTCTTGTATGCTTTAGCTAAAAGTGTGTGCTGTATGTGTGTGTGTGTGTGTGTGTGTGTGTGTGTGTGTGTGTGTGCGTGCGTATGTGTGTTTGTGCGTGTGTTTGTGTACGTGTATATGTTTGTTTGTGTGTGTGGAGGGTGGGGGCAACCTATGAAGATAGAGATTAATAATTGTCAATAGGAACTCTGCAAGACTTAACATGGATTTGCACTGGGAATGTGTGCATCCTAAATGGTGTTTTTAATCATTACACTCCTCTATTTTATCATTTTATTTGTGTACACTAATATGTAAATAACGGACACAATAATTAAAGCATGAATGAAAGGAGTCACAAAGTAAATTAATATTTAAGTTTTAACTTAACTTCGTAATACAGGCTCCTAAGTATAGTTTACTTGTTTAATATGTCAATGGAAAAAGAAAAGTGTTCAAAATATAATGGTTTGTATGGTACTTTGTCAAGCTCTGTAATAATAATACATTTTATATCCAGAGGGCAATTCATTTACGATATTATTCAGACATCCGCAATTTTAAATTAATGAATTAAAGTTCACCAAAATATTTACTTGAGCGGCATTCGACGACTGAATGTATGGTGGTGTTGTATGCATATTACAAACATGGATCCATAACTTAAGTGGCTTTATCTTGATTATTGCTGCACAGCCTTAACCCCCAGTCATGGCGGGAAAGAGCGCGGCGTTTGTTATTTTCACAGAGAGTGTTGTCCCGCGGGAGTAATGGCATACCCCTCGCACAGAAACATATTATGTGCGATCATGCTTCCTTCGCAACATACTCCACCCACCCCCAGGTTACGTCACCTCATATAGGTTTAATACAAGGTTCACCAGGTTCCTGTACGCAATGGGTTAATTGCAATAACTGACGCAAGACAATGATGCCATGTCATGTCCCGTACTGACGCGGGGCCGTCAGGGGAACGTGTGAAAGTTGTTGGAGCTCAAATGTAATTATTCTGGTTCGGCGAGCTGATAACTAACCATACAAGTATATATCATTAAACTATTTATAAAGCTTTATGTAACCAACACAACAAGCATGTACTATACTGTTTGACCCATTGATTTCTTAACACAGGGATCGTTGTGTATGTGCGTGTGTGTGTATCGGTGAATCAATTTGCGTGAAAACGGATTATTCAATTGTTTTACATCTAACCTAGATATCTATATACCGGAACTTAACTTCAATTGATGTATGTGTGTGCGTGCGTGTGTACGTATGTCCGTTTAATTATGTATATGATTGTTTGTTTATTCATGTGCGTACGTATGTATGTTTGTATGTGTGTGTATGTGTGTGTTTGGGTCGGGGAGTCAATTTGCGTGGAAACGGATTATTCAATTGTTCTTCATGTAACCTAAATAACCATATAAAGGAACCTCACTATAATTGATGTATGTGTGTACTCACGTGGGTGTGTGCGTGCGTGTGTGCGTTTGTTATGTACACGTATGATTGTTTGTTTGCTTGTGTGCGTATTTTTTTATGTGTATATGCGTGTGTTTGTGTGTGTGTATGTGTTTGTGTGTATGCCAAGTACCTTCTTGGCATTTGTGAGTAACAATGTTCATTGATAGAGGGCATGTTTTAAAATTGCTAAATCGTACTAACAAGTAAATTAGTTTGTTACGAACAAAAAAAGCTTTTGCAATGATTACACACGAACAAATTAAGAAATTTATCTTTAGCGTGTAATATAAAGCAGTATGTATTTAATCAAAAAATTGTTGATCTTATCATTAAAGGTTAGAAAAGGTACTATGGATATGCATTCGCCAAAAGGGGTCCGCTCGCTAGTCATAAAGACCGCTTGTCATAAGGACCGCTAGTCATAATAGCGTGTAACTTCCTAAACCCTGAGCGATTATGAATAATGATCCCCTTTTCGTTTTATGAATAGAGGTTCTTCACGCGTATGAAGTCACACGATAAGACAAGAGGTCCTTATGACTAGCAGCCCTTATGACTAGCGGTCCATACGACTATCGGTCTTTATGACTAGTGGTCCTTATGACTATCGGTCCTTATGATTAGCGGTCCTAATGACTATCGGCTCGTATGACTAGAGGTCCTTTTGACTAGCGGCCCTTATGACTTGCAGCCCTTATGACTTGCGAGGTTACCCCCGCCAAAATACTTTTCCCCAAACCCGAAAAGAACCTGTCAAAGGACAGCCTTTGATTTCTGTCTCGAGCCTCAAAGAGAAAATCACAGACATGAAAAGGTCACGACAGTCCTTCCGCTCAGCAATAACCAGATAATTCTCCCTGCCAGCTCACATTTAGTTTGGTAACCGTCGTGTCGGACCCTTTCTTTCGTTCATTTCCTCTCCTCTCAAAATATCAATAAAGGATGCAAAAAACTTCTGCAAATAAAACATACATAAAATAAAGCAAAATAAAAAGTACAACAGAGTGCATGTGACAACGCAGACGGTTAATACCGTATGGGTAAATACAAATCATAGTAAGATACGAAGATCTGTAGTGCAACAACGAACACAGTTCAGCTGTATCACACCTGTCCTAAACTCTCAACTAGCTACATCGCAAGATTTCATTCTAGTCATGCGAATCCGAATAATTGCCAAATACAGATATTCATTAAGTAATACATATGAATAAAGAGGGCACGAAAAGGACATACACAAATAAATGTATCAGTTTGTATAGATAATTGTTACAGATGCTGAAATCACGCATTTTTGCCCTCCTCAAGTTCGACCTTGTGTTGTGTGTGAAAGGAGGGGTGAAAACGGGCCAAGGACACCGGACCGGATGCATCGCCCAGACACGGTCACAACTAGCGAACAAATATTCCTCTGGCGTGGCCGGGGTGAACATATGTAAAATTAGGAAGGGGGGGGGGTGTTGGAATATGAGATTCGTGAGGAATTTATTAAGATTGGTAAACTGAACAATACATTTCAAACGTAGAGTTGTATTGAATAACATTACCTTGTTTTGATTAATGTACATGAAGAAAAAAAGTAATAACCTAACAGAATATGTAAGGTGGGTGTGGCCGCGAGGATTTCAAATAATTACGATAAATAGTGGCAGCGGGAAGGGGGGGGGGGTACATAATGACCCCCTGCCCCCATGTTCCTATCCCCTTGCTATGTCTGCAGGTGCAACAGTGGAGGTATATGGGTTGCGTAATTAACGAGCCGCCGATGATCAAAGACATGGTCATCAGAAATGGGTTTTAGGAAATTACCAAGGGGCTTGTTGTTATATAGAACGTGCGGCTTGCATTTCCATTGACTTTGCTACACGGGATGAGGGTGGGGTGGGAGGGCTGACAGGGCTCACTGATAGGTCAATAACGATGCGAAAAAGGGTAATAGATAATCGAAAATACAGGATATTCATTCATATTGGATGTAAACAGTGATTGTTTCCCTATAGCTTCTGGACCCAAACGATCTACCATTTAGCCAGCCATAACTGTTGTTTATAGTAGCTTTGTTTCATTTTGATACTTATTCTTGTATTTATGAAAATTGCAAAATTATTGTAAATGCAGTACAGCGAAACTCGACACACTTGATTCACATATTTTCAAAATCAACGCCCAAACAACGACTGACCAAAAACACTGATTACTTGTATAAAATGATATGACTAGTATAAAGTGGACATGCATTCCCACATTATTTCCCGCCTCGGCTGTAACTTTGAAATGATTGTATGGATACACGAACAGTATTTAAGATCAAATATTGCATCTGACCGCTGATGTGTAAAACATTATGCTGAATATTTTAACTAGAATAATATATTTTTTTTACAATCAAAACTTCCGCAATATTGATTTGTCCTAGTAACAAGAACATCTAAGATGACGGGGATTAGCACTTTAGCAGATACTACATTAGAATTTGAGCTATATTGAACATGAAAGCGGTAATGCAATAGGCTGAATGTTTGTCGACCCAGCTCAGGTGGCTCAACGCACATGTGTCCCGAGCAAGTTTTTACTGCATATCGGCCGAAATCTAATACCACGTTTGGCCTATTTACAAATCTGCAATGGAGAGCAATTACATTCAGAACTAAACGTTTTCTCCTCTGCAAAAATCAATACGACGATCAAGTAACATGCTAGAACAGTGCATTCATCGTCAAAGACATGATGCAGCGAGAGAGTTACAGTACTTTCGCGATTGTAAACGCAAACAGATCAAATACATGGGAACTTGATATTTGATGTACGGCACGTCCGACTTATAAGTAGACTATCTTATAGAGGATCAATTAGTTCGGTTTCTCCTCACAAACTTTCAGCGTGGGCGAAACATGCCAATGTTAACAATGAGTTCTTTAAGGTGTTATTTTAAACGAACTGGTCAATTTGTTAACATAAATAACTTGATTGTAAGACAGATACTAAACACAAACACTAAATCAATGATTTGGTACTCATAGCTAAAAAGATATTCCCCAAACCGTACAAGGCTTCGATTGTGTACTTTTTATTTCGAAGGAGCGTGTCCCCAAAAGGTGATGGTTTAGCTCAGAAAATATTTTGCTTAAAGAATAACGTGGAGTTTGGAGCTCTTCTGCCGTGGTATTTAGCATCTGGTAAGAGAAGAGTAAAATAGGGTTAGACTTTTTAAAACGTCCCTCCAGTATGAAAATAATTATCATTGGAAATCATTATTTCAAAAGCGTTAGCGAACGCCTTTGGACAAACATACAATTGTCATAGAAGCCATGCGATACATAATTCTGGCCTGTGAAGTAGCCGAAACCTTCGGCAGCGCGACGCCGTCGTTAAGCTGAGCGCTCGCCGAATCTGTACCGTCTGTTTACATACACGTGTGCAGAATTTGTCAAACGGACGATTATTACTGCACCAAATCTACGGCAGGCCATCAGTATTCGGTGATTTAATATGAACGCAATATTCTCTTTTTCACTAGGCAAAGAGTTTACGTTTTTTTTTTTACTTTCACAAATCTTCTTATTACATTTTAAATGTCATTTTGTGCAATATCCGACACTTAACACGGACCACTTTAAGTGGATCAAACTATCTTACTTTAAACGCTTACGATACAGTCAATGTGGTTTTATGGCGTCTTTAAAATGTGTTCTATTTATGTCTGCTCGTGCTGTACGTACATATTAGCGAGAAAGCGCTGTATGTTTTCTGCTAAATTGACCTTGAAATGTTAATTGGATGCTCATGTTGTAGATAAGTAGGATGATTAAAGCAATGGACTGTCGGTGGTAGGCGGTGAAGCTAAAGAGCTAGAAAAAGGGGCAATGTGCCCCTTTACGGAAAAAAATCAAACACTAACATACACAATCTTAGGTCTTGGTTAGCTAGAAAGTTTTATAGAGTATAAATTACGTAGATTGATGCAATTCACAATCCTACAGTATACGAAGGGCGTTCTTTTATGCGAAACCATTTACAATACAGGTTCCTGCCTGAGATACATTCAGTTAAAATGTGACCTTACACCACGAAATGACCGTTATGTTGCCATGGCAGTCTTATTATTATTAGCAAAAATGTCAATTGTTGCTATCTTTTTAGTAATTTCATGTCCTTCGGGAGGTTTTTAATACCGCCCCCTTTGGTGAAACTTTGTCCCGTCTTACTTCCTTGGTGGTTGCACTCTGGTTACGCTACCGCCCCATGAGATGAATCAGTAAACGAGGTATGTTTTATTGTCTTATTGTCTCGTGTTTCCATTATTAAAATTGCTATCTGCGTGAGGTAGCGGATGTGACAATTAACGTTACATTCATGTCAAACATAAATGGCAGGCATTTCCTTTAACAATTAAAACAACATGAATTAATGGTAGTCAATCATTCTATATAATTATATTAGATTGACTAATGACAGTCAAACATAAGTATTTTTATTTGGAATAAGATGAAATCAAATTCCAAACCGTGGGATCTGTCTATAATTGTGAAAGATGTACTGAAATACCTAACGAAAATTATTGATATACAACGAAGAATCACGTAACAGGGGGAAACACTGACTACATTCTGTGATTTTCCATCATCTAGTTTAAAACGAAAATGCTTATTTCGTCAATTTGGGTACACTCGGTCAGAATCGAACGTTATGTTTTATGATCATTATGTTTTTCGTAATCTTGGTTGACTTAATGTTGATTAAATAGTCCTATTTGTTCAAAGAAATAGGGAAATTGTATCTTGCCAACTTCTGAAAAGTACGATGAACGTAATACATAAGGCCTGTCAGTAGGCTGGTAGGGCGAACTGAATGACATTAATCTCGTCTTTATGCAGTTGTCTTGTGTTGCTAACAAGCTAAAGTCATATGTTGAGATTTATATCGATGGAAGGAGTAGATGCTCAGTCAATAAAGACTTGCTATTTGAAGCGGCGATGTGTTTACCTTCAACATACAGCGTTGGCTTATTTAGTAGGCGCATTATTTCTTTCGACCTCCCTACCCAATATCCAGGGAGCTAGAGTAAACCAGCCGCTCTGATTTCTGCGAAAGTTTCTCGAGCAAAGACATGCTTACGACCCGGATGCCCGGATACTGGTACTTTGAGAGCGGTTTACTTTGTATCAACAACGAATAACACGGAAATTCATAGTTTAACTTAGTACGCAAAAATGGTTAATGCTTATAACATCATCTTTCAGTTATTTACCCTTTTGCTCTTATCTTGTCTGTCTAATTATTCATTTTAACATTTTTTTTCCTTCTTCCTAATCGTGCCGATAATACAAACATGAACATTGTTTGCTGTATTATTAAGTATATCGTGCGATATTCACAGGTAAAATTAAACTTAACATTCGTAGTTTGGACGCTTTCTAGTTATTCTTTATGTTGTTTTTTGTTTTCAACAAATTTTATACCCTACCAATATTCTCTCCTAATTGTAACATGTTAAAATCCAGGCAATGTAAAGCTGTTCGGCGAATACAAATAAACCCATACACATACACATTAATCCGTTAACCCATTGCCTACAGGGACCTAGCGGGACTTGTATGAACTATATGGGAATTAACATCATTTAGTAGGGAACAGGTTTACCCATTGCCTACAAGAACTTTGTGTGAACTGCATTGATTATAATGTTGATTGAACAATGTATCGAAACAGGTTAACCCATTGCCTACAATAACTTTGTGTGAACTGCATTGATTATAATGGTTTTTGAACAATGCATGGAAACAGGTTAACCCATTGCCTGCATGAACCTAGTGTGAACTGTATCATATCAATGGGGATAACGACATCTGATAGGGAATAGTTTAATACAGTGTCTTCCCACATGGATGATTGCATTACTGCTCGATATGTTGTATGTTTAACATGTATATTGCTTGATGTAATAATGAACGATAATCCACGGTAGCCTGTATACACAGCGAGTCGCAATTGGGGTACATATCTAATTAACTTGGAATTTCATTTGCTTTATTATTTTTCTCGCTTTCACGGACTTCCCACAAATCCATTGACCGGTTTGTTGGGCCACCATTATACACTATACACCAATATACGGGGGCATTCCGTATTCTAGCCCACATTTAGCATGTTTTAACTTTGTATATCTATTCTAGATAATTAAACAAGAATGACTACTTCCAGATATAAAATGTCGTACAAAAAGCTCTGTTTTTTGTTTGTGTTATCATGTTTAACTTTGTACAGTCGAATTTCTTAGTTTACATTGTTTGTTGCTGTTTCGTGTATCTCACATTGCACATTGCTGGAGCCCCACTTCTTTGGCTAAAAACACAGAAATACATAAGCATAAATTAAAGAAATACATAACAGTTTCAACTGTGGTTAGCCCCCCACTTTCCAAACCATTCCGCGGTCCCGTTGTAAAACTATTGAGCAGTAATAGCTGCGACCTCGAATTCCTTAATCGTAAATGCGATTTAACAACGTAATTAATGCATATCATTACGATCGTTAAAGAAAATTATTACACCACAACAATGCTTACAAATGCACACTATGCGGTACGTGTGTCATGTGCATTTTCTTTGAAATTTCTAAACACAACGAATAATAGTTGAGTGCAACAGCTGTGAAGAGGGCAACCCCAAAGTGAGATAATATTGATTCTGAATTAGGGCAGCCCTGGATTGGTTATTTTTTGCGCCTTTTGTTCAGATCATCATGTTAATCATGTTGAGCTTTCTTTCACCTCAATGCTGATAATGCAAATGCTCTCTCACCCACATTCTAATATTTAAAAGGATTTACATCTAAATGTTGCTCCCTTTCAAAATATGATTTTAAATGGAGGTAGCTTTATTGTTGTTTTACCGTATCGATGTAACATGCGTGTACTTAGCATACTAAGATAAGTTGAGTTGCTCTATATTTTTGAAGTACACTCCTTTTAACATAATAGGTTGGATATGGCGGATTGTGAAATGCATACTCCGAAAGTATACGTGTACAAATAAAACTAAAATACATATACACTCTTGAAATGTTGGGTACATTTAGTTGGGTAAGTGTTGGTTGGTTAAAAGTATATGGGCAATTATATCCCAATTGAGCCTTCAAGTGAACATCAGTTGGGTAGATTGTAACCAATAGTTGCGTGGACAGTAGAAGTTAGGCCTGTTTTGCCCAAATCCTTTAGGAGTGTATATGTATTTTGAAAAACAGCAATACTAAATTAATATTGCTATTAATATTTATACAGGGTCTGTGAACAAGAAGTATTTACTCACCATTGCCTGTTATAAGAGGTTCGTCTGTCCGACAATCAGAGTCAGATCTACATCGCTCTCTGTCTATATCCGGGTCCTGTGACAAGTTAAATCAATTAGAATAATTGTTATACAATGGTATCTCGAGATAACAAGCTCGGGTAAAACACAATCTTCTTTTAACGAGGTAATTTTGCTGGTCTTAGCTCTTAATATTTCTTTGTTTTTTACCCTGATAATTATAATAAGAAACCTGATATAACAGGGTAATTTCCATGGTCCTAGTCCTCGTTATAACGAGCTTCCACTGTACAACAAAACCGATACGTATATGTTTTACCGTTGTTAAAGATACAGGAGTCCCGCGTGTTAGGATGTAATTGTTCCATTAATACAGTCATGGGTACGCCCTACATGCCCTAATGGACGGACGCAGTGTGCGACAGTGTGAATACATTGGTTGTCATTGGGACATGTTAGATCGGCACATATCTATTTACATCACAGTCAATGTGATAAACCTGTGTTCACAGTGTGAATAAAAAAACGACAAATAATTGATGCACAGTGTGAAGAAACTATGTACATGCAATACGGTGGGGACGGGATATATCACAGTGTGTTGAAAGTGCGATGAATGTTGGAACTGTTAATATGGCCCAGTCAAAGGTACATGACATTGGTGAGTTGTTATTATACCAAATGGGTCAGTTAAGTGTCATACGAACTAAGCCAATCCGAGAAACTCATTACATGTAAATCATATTGAATCGATGGTTAATTTACATGAGGAGACAGAATGTCTCCGTAGCAAAGAAGAGTCACCATGGTGACCATGGTGTCTTGAGTCATATCGTTGTTTGTGTGTTCCCATCAAAGCTGAGCGCGCACCTGTCTCACGGAGTGAAGGTCGCACCTCCCTTTGGAGTGCATCTCATACCGTTTCCTTCCCACATCCAACCTCACATGGACCTAATTACGGGGCGCCAATTTCCCGTACCGTACTGGTTTATAGTACACACACGACTTTCGCAGGGTGAAGCTCAATGAACCATGATAATTTGTCGACTCGGTAAGTTTATAATAAATAGATAAACTAATCAAATTTATATTATTTTCGGAGAAATCACGCGAGGGATATAAGCGGATGGGGCAGCGGTGGTTACCGTAGCCTTCACGGCTTTATGAGCATCTGAGCTTGACTCTCCCTAT